>JACEEU010000706.1:20483514-20653514 GCA_016630915.1 Callionymus lyra
AACAATTTTCAATTATAATCAAACAATTTTCAACTATAATCAACAATTTTAAACTAGAATCAAACAATTTTCAACTATAATCAAACAATTTTCAACTATAATCCAACAATTTTCAACTATAATAAAGAATTTTCAACTATAATCAAACAATTTTCAACTATAATCAACAATTTTAAACTAGAATCAAACAATTTTCAACTATAATCCAACAATTTTCAACTATAATCAAACAATTTTCAACTATAATCAACAATTTTCAACTATAATCAAACAATTTTCAACTATAATCAAACAATTTTCAACTATAATCAACAATTTTCAACTATAATCAAACAATTTTCAACTATAATCAAACAATTTTCAACTATAATCCAACAATTTTCAATTTCAACAATTTTTAAAGTCCAACAATTTTCAATTATAATCAAACAATTTTCAACTATAATCAAACAATTTTCAACTATAATCAAACAATTTTCAACTATAATCAAACAATTTTCAACTATAATCCAACAATTTTCAATTTTAATTAAACAATTTTCAACTATAATCAAACAATTTTCAACTATAATCAAACAATTTTCAACTATAATCAAACAATTTTCAACTATAATCAAACAATTTTCAACTATATAATCCAACAATTTTCAAAACTATAATCAAACAATTTTCAACTATAATCAAACAATTTTCAACTATAATAAACAATTTTCAACTATACATTTTCAACTATAATCAAACAATTTTCAACTATAATCAAACAATTTTCAACTATAATCAAACAATTTTATCAACTATAATCAAAACAATTTTCAACTATAATCAAACAATTTTCAACTATAATCAAACAATTTTCAACTATAATCAAACAATTTTCAACTATAATCAAACAATTTTCAACTATAATCAAACAATTTTCAACTATAATCAAACAATTTTCAACTATAATCAAACAATTTTCAACTATAATCAAACAATTTTCAACTATAATCCAACAATTTTCAACTATAATCAAACCATTTTCAACTATAATCAAACAATTTTTCAACTATAATCAAACAATTTTCAACTATAATCAAACAATTTTCAACTATAATCAAACAATTTTCAACTATAATCAAACAATTTTCAACTATAATCAAACAATTTTCAACTATAATCAAACAATTTTCAACTATAATCAAACAATTTTCAACTATAATCCAACAATTTTCAACTATAATCAAACAATTTTCAACTATAATCAAACAATTTTCAACTATAATCAATTCAACTATTTCAACAATTATCGCTTAATCAAACAATTTTCAACTATAATCAAACAATTTTCAACTATAATCCAATTTTCAACTATAATCAACAATTTTCAACTATAATCAAACAATTTTCAACTATAATCAAACAATTTTCAACTATAATCAAATTTTCATTTTAATACAATTTTCAACTATAATCAAACAATTTTCAACTATAATCCAACAATTTTCAACTATAATCAAACAATTTTCAACTATAATCAAACAATTTTCAACTATAATCAAACAATTTTCAACTATAATCAAACAATTTTCAACTATATAAAAAAACAACAACAATCAACATTAACACAATGTCATTCTTCGAGCTACTATGAACGTCTGTCACTCATCATCACTTCACAGAAGTCAAAGGTCTGATCCATGGTTTGATAAAACCTTCTCTGAAGAAACAGCGACGAGGCTCGTTCTCTGGTCACATGTCACGCTGAAGAAAAGTTAAATATTCATCAGAGCCGTCAGAACAAACGAGCTGCTCTTTAGACCCACATGTGTCACGTCAGGAGCTTCAAGAGGAACCGTGGGAGTGAGACCACCAGCTCTCCTTGATCCCAGACCAGAACGAAGAAGATCAGAGCCTCGTGTCCATCTTCTCCACAGGACTCTGGCACTGAAGTCCTACGTCTGTGTCGTGATCTGGAGCCGAAGACGACTTTCTTCACTAACAGAGTCAGTTTCCTGTGTTTGTGGAGAACATCTGAGTCACAAGAACCTCCTCAAGTCATGAGCATGTGTTGGATTAGAAACTGATAAATACATGTAAGAATTATTTTGATTATAGTTGAAAATTGAAAACTTCAGAAGTACCTTTTTAGCAGAACTCTGTAAGAAATCATATTTTAAGAAACATATCAACAGCTCGTACTCTAGGAAAAGGAAAAAGTAAAGTTTGCTCATCGATGCTCTTCATTCATTCCTAGAAGCCGCGACTCTTGTGCTAAACTACGCTCAACTGACGTTGAAATGATTAAACCCTGAACAGATGAGCTCAGAACCTGCAGCTCGATTATACAAGTGTCTCGCGGCGAGAAGCCGTTCATCTCACATGTGCTGCTGAGGACGAGCGGAACGAAGGAGGAAACGGAGATTCTTCTCAATCTTCTCTGCAGCGGAATGTCGTGACCAAGATGAATCTCTGGATGAAGGTGACCAGCGCGGCATTTGTCACTCGCTGGCGGGCGGAGGAGCTATGGCAACAGAGCCATGACTTTTCCACGAGCCGCCGGAGGAGCTTAAGCGATCTACAGGTGGGGTCTCAGTTATTGGATCGAAAAGCCGAGCCTGATCCCCCCAATCAATGCTTCCTGCCGTGATGACGGAAGACACTTGATTAGAAATCACTGCTTCTGATGAAAAAATGAAGATTCTCAAACTTCAGAATCAGAATCAGAATCAGAATCAGAAAACCTTTATTAGTAGTCAGAAAATTGGTTTAACAGCAGCAAGAGAAATAAAAACACCCAGAAATAAAAACGAGAAATAAAATCTAAATGGAATAAAAGATAAATCTGCGCTGTATAATATTTACACAATCATATTTACATAAATAACAAGAGGTGCAGTTAAATAGTTATCTTGGTGATAACAAGAGGTGCAGTTAAATAGTTATCAACTATAATCAAACAATTTTCAACTATAATCAAACAATTTTCAACTATAATCAAACAATTTTCAACTATAATCAAACAATTTTCAACTATAATCAAACAATTTTCAACTATAATCAACAATTTAAACTATAATCAAACAATTTTCAACTATAATCAACAATTTAAACTATAATCAAACAATTTTCAACTATAATCAAACAATTTTCAACTATAATCAAACAATTTTCAACTATAATCAACAATTTAAACTATAATCAAACAATTTTCAACTATAATCAACAATTTAAACTATAATCAAACAATTTTCAACTATAATCAAACAATTTTCAACTATAATCAAACAATTTTCAACTGTAATCAAACAATTTTCAACTATAATCAAACAATTTTCAACTATAATCAACAATTTTCAAATAGAATCAAACAATTTTCAACTATAATCAAACAATTTAAACTATAATCAAACAATTTTCAACTATAATCAAACAATTTTCAACTATAATCAACAATTTTCAACTATAATCAAACAATTTTCAACTATAATCAACAATTTTCAACTATAATCCAACAATTTTCAACTATAATCAAACAATTTTCAACTATAATCAACTATTTTCAACTATAATCAAAATAATTCTTACATGTATTTATCAGTTTCTAATCCAACACATGCTTCACTTCGCTTCGAGACTAATGTCGGATTTAGCGCGAGACATCGGGAAAAGCCTCTTCCTGCGAACGATGGGGTGGATTTCAGACACGAGGGAAGTCGACGCTTAAGAAAAATAATGAGCAGGTCAAGCTAACGAGCGGCCGGCGGCGACTTCCTGATTAGAGGCCGTTGAAAGAAGCGCTCGGACTCAGGGAGTCGTAATTAGGGACCCCGGGGAGCAGAGTCCTGCGACCGCACGGTGGTCCTTCGAGGTCACGTCCCACCATTAGCGAGTGCCGCGGTGACGGACACTGACGGCGTAACACATAAGCTACCGTTGTTTTTTTAGCTTCGACTTCCTCGTGTTAGGGAGTCTGGTTAAAGGGCCCAAGAAAGATACGTGAAGCGAACGTAAGGGAGTAGGGGGGCGCACGGTGGCGCAGTGGTTAGAGCGGTCGCCTCACAGCAGGGTCAATTCCAGGCTTGGGTTTACTCCAGGCACTCAGGTTTCCTCCCACAGTCCAAAATCATACAGAGGTTGATTGAGAACTTGGGGAAATTGTCCGTAGGAATGAATGGAATGAATTTGGGATGGAGACGTTGGGTGACTACCAAGGAATCATGCAGCTTCTGGTAAGGAGGTCCGCCCTCCTTGCAAGATCTACAAGACGTCTTGAATTCAAGAGATGGAAGATGTTTCTGGTCCATTGCTTAATAAACGACAAGTTACTCTGAGACTCCTGACCTGCTCATCCCGTCAAGTCTGTGGTCAATCCTTTCTCCGACCGGTTCCTGCTCCAACACCGGCTCCCAAAGATGCTCCAGTCACCCTCAGGTGAAAACCCATTTCTACCCAGTCGAACCCACGGTCTTGTTCTTCAAGGTGTCAGGTACAAAAAGATTGTTGAATGGTTTTTGTTTCCGGTGTGACCAGGTTCGGTTTTAGTGTTTCTTTTTCCTTTCTGAAGTTTTGTTGACACTCGACTGCAGGGGTGTCAAGCTGGTCCAGAAAAGGCCGGAGACGACGGTGCAGGTTTTTGTTCCAACCAGTCGAGCACACCTGAGTTAACGAGTTGAACAAGCAACAACTGACTGACATTTAACTGATCAGTGTCTTCAGGCCCCTGATGGTTCAACTATATGTGCTTGACTGACTGGATTTAAAACCTGCACCGTCGTTTCCACCCTTTTCTGGACCAGCTTGACACCTGTTATCTACTGTGACCCCTGAGAACTTGAACTTCCTCCCAGTTCACACCGAAACACGACCAGCTTTACTTCAGTTCAAGATCAACATTTTCTGTGAAGGACAAAAGAAACTGAGCCGTTTGCGACTGTAAATCAGGGCCTCCAAGTCCGAGTCCATGGTTCTCAGGCAGAATGAGGCGGAAGACGTTCTCTTGGGGACCAGATCCAGTCCCTAGAGTATCTTGGTGTCTTGTTCACGAGTGAAGGAAGATCTACAGGCAGACTGTGGCAGCGACGATGCACCGATCTCTGGTGACTAAAACGATCAAAACACGGAGTCGCTTCCGTCCCTAGTCTTATACTTTGCTTTGTGGAGAAAGATGGACGATCCAGAGCGTGTCACGGGTCGTTTATTCGCCGCTTCGAGTCAAACAAAATACAAGCTTTACGATCGATCGGTTGGACTTTGTCCCGGCGACTGTACAGGTCAATAGTCGCGGGAGAAAAGGTCCCGATCTGTAGAAACATCGCTATATTTGAGGCAAATTTCCCGTCCGGGAGGTCGTCTCTTCCGGCCAAATGGTCCTTTCAAGTTCCCTGTGTCCCGATCCCCAGTAGAGAGACATCCTGATTTGTTTTCTTGTAATCGAATCATTCAAATGTTCTCGGGCGGGGGTTATCTTCTCTTCCGTCTTTTATCCCCCCTTTCCCGGGTGTGTCTCGCTTCGTTCTTTGATCTACGATTTAAGGTGTGATTTGCAGATAAACAGATGTTTTAAATTACTGGTGTCTTATCTCTAATTCTGATCCAAGCTTGTCTTGAACCAGTGTGCGTCAGTCTGAGTGGAATGTTGATTGTAAATGTGTAGTCAAACGTTTAAGCTCTTAGATCAAGCAATAATTTATACTTTATATTTTGATTATCTTTTAGCATTAATTTAAGTATGGCGTATACGTATATCTCATCCTGAAAATTGTTTGATTATAATTGAAAATTGTTTGATTATAGTTGAAAATTGATTTGATTATAATTGAAAATTGTTTGATTATAGTTGAAAATTGTTTGATTATAGTTGAAAATTGTTTGATTATAGTTGAAAATTGTTTTGATTATAATTGAAAAATGTTTGATTATAGTTGAAAATTGTTTGATTATAGTTGAAAATTGTTTGATTATAGTTGAAAATTGTTTGATTATAGTTGAAAATTGATTTGATTATAGTTGAAAATTGATTTGATTATAGTTGAAAATTGTTTGATTATAGTTGAAAATTGTTTGATTATAGTTGAAAATTGTTTGATTATAGTTGAAAATTGTTTGATTATAGTTGAAAATTGTTTGATTATAATTGAAAATTGTTTGATTATAGTTGAAAATTGTTTGATTATAATTGAAAATTGTTTGATTATAGTTGAAAATTGTTTGATTATAGTTGAAAATTGTTTGATTATAGTTGAAAATTGTTTGATTATAGTTGAAAATTGTTTGATTATAGTTGAAAATTGTTTGATTATAGTTGAAAATTGTTTGATTATAGTTGAAAATTGTTTGATTATAGTTGAAAATTGTTTGATTATAGTTGAAAATTGTTTGATTATAGTTGAAAATTGTTTGATTATAGTTGAAAATTGTTTGATTATAATTGTTGAAAATTGTTTGATTATAGTTGAAAATTGTTTGATTATAGTTGAAAATTGTTTGATTATAATTGAAAATTGTTTGATTATGAAAATGTTTCCGCTCTTAGATCAAGCAGTAATTTATACTTTATATTTTGATTATCTTTTAGCATTAATTTAAGTATGACGTATACGTATATAATAATTTTAATCTAACATGACGAACAGCAAAGCTCTTTGAAGTTCACTCCAGGCTGACGTGACCTTGAAGAACTTCTTCTTCTGTAAATGACCAACAGGGGGAGTGTAGAGCAGGATGACAGGAGGTCCTGATGAAACCTCTGAAGCTGAGACCGTGGGTCACCGTCGGTGAAGATCTGCTGTCCGTGTCCGAGCGCTCGACTCAAACTCGTATTGAACGGCAGGAAAATCAAAAGCGCTTCGGATGAGATTCCGCCTGAAGAGTCTCGCGGTTATGATTCCATTCTTTGCAATTATTGACGGAAAGATAAACGCGTTCAATTGAAGAGAAGAACCTCGAGTCACGTGACCGTCTTCACCGACTCATGGTCACTGACACCAGGAATCCTGGGGATCCTTCCTGTGCAGAAGATTACGTTTCTGCAGGACGTCCTTGACCCTTGACCCCATGAGATGATGCAATATCTGGATGGATTCAGGGTTTCAGCCTTAAAGGACTAACTATGAAAACACAAGAGGCTAGAAAATCTACTAATTATAGTTGAAAATTGTTAGATTTTAGTTGAAAATTGTTTGATTATAGTTGAAAATTGTTAGATTATAGTTGAAAATTGTTGGATTATAGTTGAAAATTGTTGGATTATAGTTGAAAATTGTTGGATTATAGTTGAAAATTGTTGATTATAGTTGAAAATTGTTTGATTATAGTTGAAAATTGTTTGATTATAGTTGAAAATTGTTTGATTATAGTTGAAAATTGTTTGATTATAGTTGAAAATTGTTTGATTATAGTTGAAAATTGTTTGATTATAGTTGAAAATTGTTTGATTATAGTTGAAAATTGTTTGATTCTAGTTGAAAATTGTTTGATTATAGTTGAAAATTGTTAGATTTTAGTTGAAAATTGTTTGATTATAGTTGAAAATTGTTTAATTATAGTTGAAAATTGTTTAATTATAGTTGAAAATTGTTTAATTATAGTTAAAAATTGTTTAATTATAATTGAAAATGGTTCTTAACTCCTGTTTCCTCCTCATGTTTCTGATGCTCGTTCTCAGCCTAAAAGAAAAGACTGAATCACGAATGAGCTTCTCTGACGGATGAAGAGAATCTTGACAGACAAACACCTTCTGCAGAAAGACTGGGATCTACTTCCAATTTGTTCCTCTTTATTCCGCACTCTCTCTCTTTCTGTTCATCTGCAGCCCCCCCCACACCACCCCCCCGACACTCCCAGATATGAGTCATCGGCAGAATCCCTGCATTTCTAAACAATTAGATCAGGAGGCCGTGATAATGCAGGGGATCCAGCTCTACCTGCTCGAGTCAGGGGGGAGGGAGGGAGGAAAGAAGGGAGGAAAGAAGGGAGGAAAGAAGGGAGGAGGAGAGAGTATGACTCACTGATCGACGCCTTCAAGTTCCTGCACCGTCGATCTGCATCAAACCCATCACTGGCGGCAACTCGCCGTGTTTTGCTGCGTCTTGATTAGCATCTAATGCGTGGAAGAGAATCTTAATCCCATGTATTTGTCGTCTCATCGTTCCGGATAATTCAGTCCCAGTGGATCCTTCGCTCCAGCCTCTGAAACAAGACGATAATGAAGCTCATTAGACTCGTCCTCGTCGTGGCTTTGCTCGGTTTTCGGGCCCGAGATGCGCTAACGAGCGACGACGACTCGAAGAGAAGTTTCTCCGTAAATGATAAAAAAACTGAAGATTATCTTCCATGAATGGACGTCAAGAATGAACCACGACGACGCTTTAACTCTTGATTGACACGTAAAATGATATTTTGACTATTATTTGATTCAGAAGTCAAGAATAAAAGATCGCGATCCTTGTACGATACATGTCGACATCAGTCTTCGGATTATAGTTGAAAATTGTTTGATTATAATTGAAAATTGTTTGATTATAGTTTAAATTGTTTGATTATAGTTGAAAATTGTTTGATTATAGTTGAAAATTGTTTGATTTTAGTTGAAAATTGTTTGATTATAGTTGAAAATTGTTTGATTATAGTTGAAAATTGTTTGATTATATTGAAAATTGTTTGATTATATTGAAAATTGTTTGATTATATTTGAAAATTGTTTGATTATAGTTTTAATTGTTTGATTATAATTGAAAATTGTTTGATTATAGTTGAAAATTGTTTGATTATAGTTGAAAATTGTTTGATTTTAGTTGAAAATTGTTTGAGTATAGTTTAAATTGTTTGATTATAGTTGAAAATGTTTGATTATAGTTGAAAATTGTTTGATTATAGTTTAAATTGTTTGATTATAGTTGAAAATTGTTTGATTTTAGTTGAAAATTGTTTGATTATAGTTGAAAATTGTTTGATTCTAGTTGAAAATTGTTTGATTCTAGTTGAAAATTGTTTGATTATAGTTGAAAATTGTTTGATTATAGTTTAAATTGTTTGATTATAATTGAAAATTGTTTGATTATAGTTGAAAATTGTTGATTACAGTTGAAAATTGTTTGATTATAGTTGAAAATTGTTTGATTATAGTTGAAAATTGTTTGATTATAGTTTAAATTGTTTGATTATAGTTGAAAATTGTTTGATTATAGTTTAAATTGTTTGATTATAGTTGAAAATTGTTTGATTATAGTTTAAATTGTTTGATTATAGTTGAAAATTGTTTGATTTTAGTTGAAAATTGTTTGATTATAGTTTAAATTGTTTGATTATAGTTGAAAATTGTTTGATTATAGTTGAAAATTGTTTGATTATAGTTGAAAATTGTTTGATTATAGTTGAAAATTGTTTGATTATAGTTGAAAATTGTTTGATTATAGTTGAAAATTGTTTGATTATAGTTGAAAATTGTTTGATTATAGTTGAAAATTGTTTGATTATATTTGAAAATTGTTTGATTATAGTTGAAAATTGTTTGATTATAGTTGAAAATTGTTTGATTATAGTTGATAATTGTTTGATTATAGTTTAAATTGTTTGATTATATTTGAGAATTGTTTGATTATAGTTTAAATTGTTTGATTATATTTGAGAATTGTTTGATTATAGTTTAAATTGTTTGATTATATTTGAGAATTGTTTGATTATAGTTGAGAATTGTTTGATTATAGTTTAAATTGTTTGATTATAGTTTAAATTGTTTGATTATAAGAAGTTGAACGGATGTTTAGACGTCCTTTCAAACGTTCTTCTCCAAACAATAAAGCAGTATCACCAGGACGCCTGAAGTGATGGCGTCTCAGAGACGACACAGATTCCATCAGCGGCTCCAGTCCGTGGATCATGTCCTGCAGTGTCGTCCTGGATTGTTTGATTTCTTCTCGCCGGCGAGTCCTCGCCTCGGGATGTGGTCTCTGGGGAGCTGAGATGGATGGAGCTCCCTCGGCTCGACAGGTACTTACTGAGAGCTGGTTTTCTTTTTTTCTGCTCGTCGCCTCGTGTCGTCAATTTGTTGCAACAAAAAAAGATCACCATCAAAACTATTAAATCAAGATGATAATTAAAACAAACAACATCCTTTGAATGTACTTCACACAAATATTACCAAATACATCAAAGGCAAAGATTATAATTATCATGGAAAGTACGTCCTTCCCATGTTAGTCCCAGGAGTACCTGAAGTAAACCCACGCATCAACGTGTTAAGAGATTTGAAAATAGAAATATGTATTTGGTTCAACAAAAGATTTAAATTGTTTGATTTGATTTAAGTAGTTGAAGGATTGTTTAGACGTCCTTTCAAACTTCTTCTCCAAACAATAAAGCAGTATACCAGGACGCCTGAAGTGATGGCGTCTCAGAGACGACACAGATTCCATCAGCGGCTCCAGTCCGTGGATCATGTCCTGCAGTGTCGTCCTGGATTGTTTGATTTCTTCTCGCCGGCGAGTCCTCGCCTCGGGATCTGGTCTCTGGGGAGCTGAGATGGATGGAGCTCCCTCGGCTCGACAGGTACTTACCGAGAGCTGGTTTCCTTTTTTCTGCTCGTCGCCTCGTGTCGTCAATTTGTTGTAACAAAAAAAGATCACCATCAAAACTATTAAATCAAGATGATAATTAAAACAAACAACATCCTTTGAATGTACTTCACACAAATATTACCAAATACATCAAAGGCAAATATTATAATTATCATGGAAAGTACGTCCTTCCCATGTTAGTCCCAGGAGTACCTGAAGTAAACCCACGCATCAACGTGTTAAGAGATTTGAAAATAGAAATGATGTATTTGGTTCAACAAAAGATTTAAATTGTTTGATTATAGTTGAAAATTGTTGATTATAGTTGAAAATTGTTTGATTATAGTTGAAAATAGTTTGATTATAGTTGAAAATTGTTTGATTATAATTGAATATTGTTTGATTATAGTTGAAAATTGTTTGATTAAAGTAGAAAATTGTTTGATTAAATTAGAATATTGTTTGATTATAGTTGAAAATTGTTTGATTATAGTTGAAAATTGATTGATTATAGTTGAAAATTGTTGGATTATAGTTGAAAATTGTTGGATTATAGTTGAAAATTGTTTGATTATAGTTGAAAATTGTTTGATTATAGTTGAAAATTGTTGGATTATAGTTGAAAATTGTTTGATTATAGTTGAAAATTGTTGATTATAGTTGAAAATTGTTTGATTATAGTTGAAAATTGTTGATTATAGTTGAAAATTGTTTGATTATAGTTGAAAATTGTTTGATTATAGTTGAAAATTGTTGATTATAGTTGAAAATTGTTTGATTATAGTTGAAAATTGTTGATTATAGTTGAAAATTGTTTGATTATAGTTAAAAAAATTGTTTGATTATAGTTAAAAATTGTTTGATTAAATTAGAAAATTGTTTGTAACAAAAGATGTTTGTAAAGAACATTTCATTCAATCATGTTTCATTAACAAGGTATTCCAGAGCCGCAGTCTTTCCCAGCTACCCCGGGCGAGAGGCAGGTGAAAAACTAGTTGCAATAGGACACACAATAACACACAATCCTTGACACACACTCTCAAATACAGAATCAATCTCTATGCTTCTTCACTGTGGGAGGAAGCCGGGAGTGTCCAGAGTAAACACATACATCAAGGTGTTATTAGATTAATTTAATATTACACAATAATACACAAGGCTGATGTCTTTCCCAGCTACCCCGGGCAAGAGCCCGTGGATAGACGGGTCGCAGTAGGACACACAAAGACACACAATTGTTCGCTTGCAACTGCAGAGTAAACCTCTTTCTGCTCTGCACTGTGGGAGGAAACCAGAGGACAAATGTGAGCGTCTTTAAAGGAACGTTTGGCCGAAATGTCATGAAGTGAAGAAGTGTTTTGATCTGTCGTCAGTCGTCGACCCCGACATCGTGAACCTCATGTCAGAAACATCTGTGTTTGATGATCTACTGACTCCTTCAAGAAACATCTGTGTTTGATGATCTACTGACTCCTTCAAGAAACATCTGTGTTTGATGATCTACTGACTCCTTCAAGAAACATCTGTGTTTGATGATCTACTGACTCCTTCAAGAAACATCTGTGTTTGATGATCCACTGACTCCTTCAAGAAACATCTCTGTGTTTGATGATCTACTGACTCCTTCAAGAAACATCTGTGTTTGATGATCTACTGACTCCTTCAAGAAACATCTCTATGTTTGATGATCTACTGACTCCTTCAAGAAACATCTGTGTTTGATGATCTATTGACTCCTTCAAGAAACACTCTGTGTTTGATGATCTACTGACTCCTTCAAGAAACATCTGTGTTTGATGATCTACTGACTCCTTCAAGAAACATCTGTGTTTGATGATCTACTGACTCCTTCAAGAAACATCTGTGTTTGATGATCTACTGACTCCTTCATGAAACATCTGTGTTTGATGATCTATTGACTCCTTCAAGAAACATCTGTGTTTGATGATCTACTGACTCCTTCAAGAAACATCTGTGTTTGATGATCTACTGACTCCTTCAAGAAACATTGTGTTTGATGATCTACTGACTCCTTCAAGAAACATCTCTGTGTTTGATGATCTACTGACTCCTTCAAGAAACATCTGTGTTTGATGATCTACTGACTCCTTCAAGAAACATCTCTGTGTTTGATGATCTACTGACTCCTTCAAGAAACATCTGTGTTTGATGATCTACTGACTCCTTCAAGAAACATCTGTGTTTGATGATCTACTGACTCCTTCAAGAAACATCTGTGTTTGATGATCTACTGACTCCTTCAAGAAACATCTGTGTTTGATGATCTACTGACTCCTTCAAGAAACATCTGTGTTTGATGATCTACTGACTCCTTCAAGAATCATCTGTGTTTGATGATCTACTGACTCCTTCAAGAAACATCTGTGTTTGATGATCTACTGACTCCTTCAAGAAACATCTGTGTTTGATGATCTACTGACTCCTTCAAGAAACATCTGTGTTTGATGATCTACTGACTCCTTCAAGAAACATCTGTGTTTGATGATCTACTGACTCCTTCAAGAAACATCTGTGTTTGATGATCTACTGACTCCTTCAAGAAACATCTGTGTTTGATGATCTACTGACTCCTTCTAGAAACATCTGTGTTTGATGATCTACTGACTCCTTCAAGAAACATCTGTGTTTGATGATCTACTGACTCCTTCAAGAAACATCTGTGTTTGATGATCTACTGACTCCTTCAAGAAACATCTGTGTTTGATGATCTACTGACTCCTTCAAGAAACATCTGTGTTTGATGATCTACTGACTCCTTCAAGAAACATCTGTGTTTGATGATCTACTGACTTCTTCAAGAAACATCTTAAGACACTTTTATTTGAGCTAATCCTTGATTCTCTGAGACTCCTGTGTTGTTCTCAGTATTATCTTGATCCTTTAAATATATATTTTATTGAATATTTTTTTGATTGTTTAAGTGCTTTGTGACCCTGGTCTAGAAAAGCTCTATATAAATATTACTCACTTGAATTGTCCTTTTAGCGCTTCGTCGCCGTCGTGTTGCTCGCGCTTTATGTCACAAATGTTTTCATTTCACAAGCGAGGACGCCGCCGCGCTCGACCCTGGGCTTCCGATCACGACGCCGGGATTCGATTGTTGCTCCCGAACGTTCCCGCCGCCGTAATGCCCGACATCCGTCTCCGGTAATGACATGAAACGATTCGGCGGGAGCTGAGATCGAGTTTTAGCTTTCTTTGTTTATTTTAGTAAAAGAGAACGACCGTAACCGAATCAGCGCCGCCATCCAATAATATTCCCGCTTTGATTCAAAGACACATAATGTAAAGAAAGCGGCTCCGCGGGGACGTCTGTTCTTGCGCTCCAGCCTCGTCTTCCGTTCGCCTTCATATCCCCGTCAACGACTTCCTCTCTCGCTCACACCTTCTTTCATTCAGACAGAAACTTTCAGTTAATTGCCTTTTTTTTCTGACACAACAGCGACAGCGAAAACAGAATCGTTCTATTTATAGCCCGACTGTGTTGCTGGACGCGTGGGAGTCGAAGCGTTCATAGTATGGACGTTTGAAGGTTTCTGGCTACGATGGGACGCAGGTGACCTACGATGGGACGCAGGTGACCTACGATGGGACGCAGGTGACCTACGATGGGACGCAGGTGACCTACGATGGGACGCAGGTGACCTACGATGGGACGCAGGTGACCTACGATGGGACGCAGGTGACCTACGATGGACGCTGACAGTGACTGTGTCCATGAGCAGCTGTAAGTCCGCCTGACCTTCTCTGTCCTCGCCCGGTAAGTTTCCCGCTCATCAAAACTTGTTTGCCTATTCTCCAGCCGGGCCTGGGCAGCCTAATTAAAGGCAGTTATGGATGTGTGGAAATGTCACTCGCTCGTGCGGCGGACGCACGGAGACGAGCTGGAGGACGTGAACGCAATCCAAGTCTGAGACACGTCTGTGACGCGTTTATTACCAGGTCAAAGGTCACTAGTTATTCATTATAAAAGTTGATGTGTGACTCTATTGTATCATCAGTGTGTGTGTTGTTGTGATGTGTGACTCTATTGTATCATCAGTGTGTGTGTTGTTGTGATGTGTGACTCTATTGTACCACAAGTGTGTGTGTTGTTGTGATGTGTGACTCTATTGTATCATCAGTGTGTGTGTGTTGTTGTGATGTGTGACTCTATTGTATCATCAGTGTGTGTGTGTTGTTGTGATGTGTGGCTCTATTGTATCATCAGTGGGTGTGTTGTTGTGATGTGTGACTCTATTGTATCATCAGTGTGTGTGTTGTTGTGATGTAAGTAAGTAAGTAAGTAATATATATTTATATAGCGCTTTTCGAGACCAGGGTCACAAAGCGCTTTAACAATCAAAACAATACTCAAAACAGTACATACTTCAAAGATCAAGATAATACTGAGAACAACACAGGAGTTCGAGAAATTCAAGGAAAAGCCTGAACAAATAGAAACGTCTTAAGGTGTTTCTTAAAGGAGTCAGTAGATCATCAAGCGCAAAGAGAGAGAAGATGGTTCCAAAGCTTAGGAGCAACAGCCTGAAAAGATTTCTCTCCTCTGGTCCTGAACCGTGTGCGTGGAACCATAAGTAGATTCTGATCCACAGACCTCAGAGCCCGAGCTGGGGTGTAAGGCTGGATCAGATCAGTGATGTAAGGAGGAGCCTGACCATGAATAGCTCTGAAAGTAAGAACCAGAATTTTAAAGTTGATCCTGAAAGAAACTGGAAGCCAGTGAAGAGTTTTAAGGATCGGAGAAATGTGAGTTCTTCTACTAGAGCAGGTCAGAATTCTCGCTGCAGAGTTCTGAATCAACTGCAGGCGAGACACATCCTTCTTGTTAAGACATGAAAACAAACTGTTACAATAGTCCAGACGAGAAGAAACAAACGCATGGATTACAAGCTCCAGATCATGTTGTGACAGCATTTTCCTAAGTTTAGAGATTTTTCTCAGTTGAAGGAAACAGTTTCTGGTCAGTTTTCTTCAGTGTTGAACAAGAGACATGTCTTTATCAAATACAACACCCAGGTTTCTCAGGCCCAGTTTGACAGACTGACCTAAGTCACCCAAGTACTGACTCAACCCTGGAATCGTATCATCAGGAGCAATCACCAGAGTTTCAGTTTTGTCCACATTAAGCTGTAAAGTGTTTTCACTCAGCCATTGTTTGATTTCTAGCAAACAATTGACTAAGTTCAGCCTCTGGGGCTCAGTTGGGTCAAAAGAGCATGTAGAGCTGGATGTCATCAGCAAAAATGTGATAAGAAACATCTGGAAATCTCTGAATGATTTTACCAAGGGGAATCAAGTACAGCAAAAACAATAAAGGACCCAGAACAGAACCTTGAGGGACTCCACACAACAGATCTGCCGATTCAGACCTCATTTGATTGGCAGATACACTAAAACTGCGCCCAGAAAGGTAAGATGAGAACCATTCTAACACAGACCCAGACAGTCCCACTTCATCCCTTAGTCTTCTCAGCAGGATCTGGTGATCAACTGTGTCAAAGGCTGAGGACAGATCCAAGAGAACCAGAACAGTGAATTTACCAGAGTCAGCCGACATCATGATGTCACTGGACACTTTCAGTAAAGCTGTCTCCGTAGAGTGATGTTTACTGAAGCCA
This sequence comes from Callionymus lyra, assembly GCA_016630915.1. Taxonomy (NCBI): domain Eukaryota; kingdom Metazoa; phylum Chordata; class Actinopteri; order Syngnathiformes; family Callionymidae; genus Callionymus; species Callionymus lyra. The sequence goes on from JACEEU010000706.1 coordinate 20,499,692, forward strand.
GACTGAAACTTCTCATGGATGTCGCTCTGATCCAGGAACAGCTGCTCAGACACAACCTTCTCCAAGATCTTGGACAAGAAAGGGAGCTTAGAAATAGGCCTGAAATTACTGAGGTCAGTTGGGTCTAAGCCTGGTTTTTTGAGCAGTGTGTGTGTTGTTGTGATGTGTGACTCTATTGTACCACAAGTGTGTGTGTTGTTGTGGGGTGTGACTCTATTGTATCATCAGTGTGTGTTGTTGTGATGTGTGACTCTATTGTATCATCAGTGTGTGTGTGTTGTTGTGATGTGTGACTCTATTGTATCATCATTGTGTGTGTTGTTGTGATGTGTGACTCTATTGTATCATCAGTGTGTGTGTGTTGTTGTGATGTGTGACTTTATTGTATCATCATTGTGTGTGTTGTTGTGATGTGTGACTCTATTGTATCATCAGTGTGTGTGTGTTGTTGTGATGTGTGACTCTATTGTATCATCATTGTGTGTGTTGTTGTGATGTGTGACTCTATTGTATCATCAGTGTGTGTGTTGTTGTGATGTGTGACCCTATTGTACCACAAGTGTGTGTGTTGTTGTGATGTGTGACTCTATTGTATCATCAGTATGTGTGTTGTTGTGAGGTGTGACTCTATTGTATCATCAGTGTGTGTGTTGTTGTGATGTGTGAATCTATTGTACCACAAGTGTGTGTGTTGTTGTGAGGTGTGACTCTATTGTATCATCAGTGTGTGTTGTTGTGATGTGTGACTCTATTGTATCATCAGTGTGTGTGTGTTGTTGTGAGGTGTGACTCTATTGTATCATCAGTGTGTGTGTGTTGTTGTGATGTGTGACTCTATTGTATCATCAGTGTGTGTGTGTTGTTGTGATGTGTGACTCTATTGTATCATCAGTGTGTGTGTTGTTGTGAGGTGTGACTCTATTGTATCATCAGTGTGTGTGTGTGTTGTTGTGATGTGTGACTCTATTGTATCATCAGTGTGTGTGTTGTTGTGATGTGTGACTCTATTGTATCATCAGTGTGTGTGTTGTTGTGATGTGTGACTCTATTGTATCATCAGTGTGTGTGTTGTTGTGATGTGTGACTCTATTGTATCATCAGTGTGTGTGTGTTGTTGTGATGTGTGACTTTATTGTATCATCAGTGTGTGTGTGTTGTTGTGATGTGTGACTTTATTGTATCATCAGTGTGTGTGTGTTGTTGTGATGTGTGACTCTATTGTATCATCAGTGTGTGTTTGTACAAAACTCTCTTTTCATTGAAATATTGACATTAGAAAATTATCTTCTGGAGATGAAATCTTGTTGACCATAACCAAACCCACTCTGCTATGATTGGTCGAGCATGGAGGTTTGTCACCGCGCGTCATCAATGGTCTCCATCTCCAAGGGACTCATTGTACAAACAAAGCATGATTACAGCTGGAGGAGGAGTGAAGCCATTATTACATTATAATGGACTCTCGTAACCTCTTGTTCGTCCAGATTCCAAGTGTAAAACATGGTCATGATGAGAAGTTACTGTATCTTGAAGTAAGATTCAACATTTAAAGCGAGTCAAACCCTCTTAATGGAACAAAAAGTAAATCAAATTCTTCAAAGACGTTCAGAAAAACCTGTTATAACCTCAGTTCCTGGAATGAAGCAAACAATGGTTTAAAACTAGAGACGAGTCTATTCTCCTGATGACTCGTCCTGATGATGATGAGAAGTATTTTGAACTAATAACAAAGTTATCTCAAGACAGTTTAAATAAAGTTAAATCAGAGAAAACAAAAACAGATCCTAGTAAACGAACCAGTGAATCACAGCAAAGAAAAACACCCTTTCAGAAGGAAGAAACCTTGAGCAGAACCAGACTCAGTGTTGACTCCTGCCGGGAGTCGTTTAGTTTTCACTCTCATGATCCTCAACACGTTGAGGATCATTCCTTAAAAATAAATCCCATTTTAAAGCGATCCGTGAAGAATGTTCGAGGCCAATGATCTTAATCTGGGAGACGAGGGACCAGCTGGAGATAACGCGTCACTTTCAGACCCACTCTCTCGTCACGACGCACACGTCAACACTGACAACACTGACAACACTGACAACACACTCGTGCTAACACACAACACTTAAACTAACACACAACACTTAAACTAACACACAACACTTAAACTAACACACAACACTTAAACTAACAACACACAACGCTTAAACCTTAACAACACACAACGCTTAAACTAACACACAACACTTAAACTAACACACAACACTTAAACTAACACACAACACTTAAACTAACACACAACGCTTAAACTAACACACAACACTTAAACTAACACACAACACTTAAACTAACACACAACGCTTAAACTAACACACAACACTTAAACTAACACACAACGCTTAAACTAACACACAACGCTTAAACTAACACACAACACTTAAACTAACACACAACGACTTAACTAACACACAACACTTAAACTAACACACAACGCTTAAACTAACACACAACGCTTAAACTAACACACAACGCTTAAACTAACACACAACGCTTAAACTAACACACAACGCTTAAACTAACACACAACACTTAAACTAACACACAACACTTAAACTAACACACAACGCTTAAACTAACACACAACGCTTAAACTAACACACAACACTTAAACTAACACACAACTAACACTTAAACTAACACACAACACTTAAACTAACACACAACACTTAAACTAACACACACAACACTTAAACTAACACACAACACTTAAACTAACACACAACACTTAAACTAACACACAACGCTTAAACTAACACACAACACTTAAACTAACACACCACTAAACTAACACTAAACACTTAAACTAACACACAACTTAAACTAACAAACACACAACACTTAAACTAACACACAACACTAAACAACAAACTAACACAACGCTTAAACTAACACACAACACTTAAACTAACACACAACGCTTAAACTAACACACAACACTTAAACTAACACACAACACTTAAACTAACACACAACACTTAAACAAACACACAACACTTAAACTAACACACAACGCTTAAACTAACACACAACACTTAAACTAACACACAACGCTTAAACTAACACACAACACTTAAACTAACACACAACACCTTAAACTAACACAACTAACACACAACACTTAAACTAACACACAACGCTTAAACTAACACACAACGCTTAAACTAACACACAACACTTAAACTAACACACAACACTTAAACTAACACACAACACTTAAACTAACACACAACGCTTAAACAAACACACAACGGCCCGACGACAAATGGACGTTCCGTCCTCTGCGATGGCGGCGACGCGTTGATTCCCCGACGACGATGACGACGATCCTGGACTTTGATTCGCTTCAAGCGAGTGGATGATTTGCTGCGACACGACGGGCTGATGGTGCGACGCCGAGAGAGTCTGGATCTTCCACCGCCACGCGAGTGAATTAATTTAAGATAATGAGGAGAACACGCGAAAGAGAATCGCTGACTCGGGTATTTTTAGATCCTGTAATTCCTGTTTTAGACGAGCGTCGTGGAAAAAGCGGAAACACATCTGCTGCCGCGGCTCCTTCCATCTGTCGCCGACACAAACTGCTTAAAAACAACAGACGGTTTTCACATCCAAGTATTTTCACTATTTACTTCCTGTGATTACCCAGCATTCCATCCTGTGAAAGAGACAAGACTGTCAGCTGGAGTCACGTCCGCCTTGATGACTCACTTTTTAAAGACACCATTAGCTCGTCGTTGGTACATTCTCGTTGTTGCATCTGTTTTACTGTTTCTCTTAGTATTTTTTTTTTCTTCCGTCTGTCGACTCTCCCTCCATTTTCATTTTGTCGTTGTCTCATTATAAGTAGGACTTTACTTCGGACTTGTGTTTGTCTCTGTTGTTCATCAACTCCCATGAATACATCTGCCAAGGAGATGTTTATTTGTAAGTAACTTGGATTCTGGACAATGAAACTAGGACAAGGGATTTTAACTCACTTGTATGGCCTCTGACAGCGCACGTGAATCTCCGTTCAGAACTATCAAAAAATCTGAATGAATGGAATTCAGTTATTTTTGGTATTTTAAGTAAGTAATTTATATTTATAGAGAGCTTCTCCAGACCAGGGTCACAAAGAACTCAAACAATTAAAACAATACACAATACAATATATACTTAAAAGGTCAAAATAACACCGAGACAAACACAAGAGTCTCAGAGAATCAAGAAAAAGCTCAAATAAAAGTGTCTTGAGATGTTTCTTGAAGGAGTCAGTAGATCATCAAACACAGATGTTTCTTGAAGGAGTCAGTAGATCATCAAACACAGATGTTTCTTGAAGGAGTCAGTAGATCATCAAACACAGATGTTTCTTGAAGGAGTCAGTAGATCATCAAACACAGATGTTTCTTGAAGGAGTCAGTAGATCATCAAACACAGATGTTTCTTGAAGGAGTCAGTAGATCATCAAACACAGATGTTTCTTGAAGGAGTCAGTAGATCATCAAACACAGATGTTTCTTGAAGGAGTCAGTAGATCATCAAACACAGATGATTCTTGAAGGAGTCAGTAGATCATCAAACACAGATGTTTCTTGAAGGAGTCAGTAGATCATCAAACACGAGATGTTTCTTGAAGGAGTCAGTAGATCATCAAACACAGATGTTTCTTGAAGGAGTCAGTAGATCATCAAACACGGATGTTTCTTGAAGGAGTCAGTAGATCATCAAACACAGATGTTTCTTGAAGGAGTCAGTAGATCATCAAACACAGATGTTTCTTGAAGGAGTCAGTAGATCATCAAACACAGATGTTTCTTGAAGGAGTCAGTAGATCATCAAACACAGATGTTTCTTGAAGGAGTCAGTAGATCATCAAACACAGATGTGTCTTGAAGGAGTCAGTAGATCATCAAACACGGATGTTTCTTGAAGGAGTCAGTAGATCATCAAACACAGATGTTTCTTGAAGGAGTCAGTAGATCATCAAACACAGAGATGTTTCTTGAAGGAGTCAGTAGATCATCAAACACAGATGTTTCTTGAAGGAGTCAGTAGATCATCAAACACAGATGTTTCTTGAAGGAGTCAGTAGATCATCAAACACAGATGTTTCTTGAAGGAGTCAGTAGATCATCAAACACAGAGATGTTTCTTGAATAAGTCAGTAGATCATCAAACACGGATGTTTCTTGAAGGAGTCAGTAGATCATCAAACACAGATGTTTCTTGAAGGAGTCAGTAGATCATCAAACACAGATGTTTCTTGAAGGAGTCAGTAGATCATCAAACACAGAGATGTTTCTTGAATAAGTCAGTAGATCATCAAACACAGAGATGTTTCTTGAAGGAGTCAGTAGATCATCAAACACAGATGTTTCTTGAAGGAGTCAGTAGATCATCAAACACAGATGTTTCTTGAAGGAGTCAGTAGATCATCAAACACAGATGTTTCTTGAAGGAGTCAGTAGATCATCAAACACAGATGTTTCTTGAAGGAGTCAGTAGATCATCAAACACAGATGTTTCTTGAAGGAGTCAGTAGATCATCAAACACAGATGTTTCTTGAAGGAGTCAGTAGATCATCAAACACAGATGTTTCTTGAAGGAGTCAGTAGATCATCAAACACAGATGTTTCTTGAAGGAGTCAGTAGATCATCAAACACAGATGTTTCTTGAAGGAGTCAGTAGATCATCAAACACAGATGTTTCTTGAAGGAGTCAGTAGATCATCAAACACAGAGATGTTTCTTGAAGGAGTCAGTAGATCATCAAACACAGATGTTTCTTGAAGGAGTCAGTAGATCATCAAACACAGATGTTTCTTGAAGGAGTCAGTAGATCATCAAACACAGATGTTTCTTGAAGGAGTCAGTAGATCATCAAACACAGATGTTTCTTGAAGGAGTCAGTAGATCATCAGACACAGATGTTTCTTGAAGGAGTCAGTAGATCATCAAACACAGATGTGTCTTGAAGGAGTCAGTAGATCATCAAACACGGATGTTTCTTGAAGGAGTCAGTAGATCATCAAACACAGATGTTTCTTGAAGGAGTCAGTAGATCATCAAACACAGAGATGTTTCTTGAAGGAGTCAGTAGATCATCAAACACAGATGTTTCTTGAAGGAGTCAGTAGATCATCAAACACAGATGTTTCTTGAAGGAGTCAGTAGATCATCAAACACAGATGTTTCTTGAAGGAGTCAGTAGATCATCAAACACAGAGATGTTTCTTGAATAAGTCAGTAGATCATCAAACACAGATGTTTCTTGAAGGAGTCAGTAGATCATCAAACACAGATGTTTCTTGAAGGAGTCAGTAGATCATCAAACACAGATGTTTCTTGAAGGAGTCAGTAGATCATCAAACACAGAGATGTTTCTTGAATAAGTCAGTAGATCATCAAACACAGAGATGTTTCTTGAAGGAGTCAGTAGATCATCAAACACAGATGTTTCTTGAAGGAGTCAGTAGATCATCAAACACAGAGATGTTTCTTGAAGGAGTCAGTAGATCATCAAACACAGATGTTTCTTGAAGGAGTCAGTAGATCATCAAACACAAGATGTTTCTTGAAGGAGTCAGTAGATCATCAAACACAGAGATGTTTCTTGAAGGAGTCAGTAGATCATCAAACACAAGATGTTTCTTGAAGGAGTCAGTAGATCATCAAACACAGATGTTTCTTGAAGGAGTCAGTAGATCATCAAACACAGAGATGTTTCTTGAAGGAGTCAGTAGATCATCAAACACAGAGATGTTCCTTGAAGGAGTCAGTAGATCATCAAACACAGATGTTTCTTGAAGGAGTCAGTAGATCATCAAACACAGAGATGTTTCTTGAAGGAGTCAGTAGATCATCAAACACAGATGTTTCTTGAAGGAGTCAGTAGATCATCAAACACAGAGATGTTTCTTGAAGGAGTCAGTAGATCATCAAACACAGATGTTTCTTGAAGGAGTCAGTAGATCATCAAACACAGATGTTTCTTGAAGGAGTCAGTAGATCATCAAACACAGATGTTTCTTGAAGGAGTCAGTAGATCATCAAACACAGAGATGTTTCTTGAAGGAGTCAGTAGATCATCAAACACAGATGTTTCTTGAAGGAGTCAGTAGATCATCAAACACAGATGTTTCTTGAAGGAGTCAGTAGATCATCAAACACAGAGATGTTTCTTGAAGGAGTCAGTAGATCATCAAACACAGATGTTTCTTGAAGGAGTCAGTAGATCATCAAACACAGATGTTTCTTGAAGGAGTCAGTAGATCATCAAACACAGATGTTTCTTGAAGGAGTCAGTAGATCATCAAACACAGAGATGTTTCTTGAAGGAGTCAGTAGATCATCAAACACAGAGATGTTTCTTGAAGGAGTCAGTAGATCATCAAACACAGATGTTTCTTGAAGGAGTCAGTAGATCATCAAACACAGATGTTTCTTGAAGGAGTCAGTAGATCATCAAACACAGATGTTTCTTGAAGGAGTCAGTAGATCATCAAACACAGAGATGTTTCTTGAAGGAGTCAGTAGATCATCAAACACAGATGTTTCTTGAAGGAGTCAGTAGATCATCAAACACAGATGTTTCTTGAAGGAGTCAGTAGATCATCAAACACAGAGATGTTTCTTGAAGGAGTCAGTAGATCATCAAACACAGATGTTTCTTGAAGGAGTCAGTAGATCATCAAACACAGAGATGTTTCTTGAAGGAGTCAGTAGATCATCAAACACAGATGTTTCTTGAAGGAGTCAGTAGATCATCAAACACAGATGTTTCTTGAAGGAGTCAGTAGATCATCAAACACAGATGTTTCTTGAAGGAGTCAGTAGATCAATCAAACAAGAGATGTTTCCAAGTTGAAGGAGTCAGTAGATCATCAAACACAGATGTTTCTTGAAGGAGTCAGTAGATCATCAAACACAGATGTTTCTTGAAGGAGTCAGTAGATCATCAAACACAGATGTTTCTTGAAGGAGTCAGTAGATCATCAAACACAGATGTTTCTTGAAGGAGTCAGTAGATCATCAAACACAGATGTTTCTTGAAGGAGTCAGTAGATCATCAAACACAGAGATGTTTCTTGAAGGAGTCAGTAGATCATCAAACACAGATGTTTCTTGAAGGAGTCAGTAGATCATCAAACACGAGATGTTTCTTGAAGGAGTCAGTAGATCATCAAACACAGAGATGTTTCTTGAAGGAGTCAGTAGATCATCAAACACAGATGTTTCTTGAAGGAGTCAGTAGATCATCAAACACAGATGTTTCTTGAAGGAGTCAGTAGATCATCAAACACAGATGTTTCTTGAAGGAGTCAGTAGATCATCAAACACAGAGATGTTTCTTGAAGGAGTCAGTAGATCATCAAACACAGATGTTTCTTGAAGGAGTCAGTAGATCATCAAACACAGAGATGTTTCTTGAAGGAGTCAGTAGATCATCAAATACAGATGTTTCTTGAAGGAGTCAGTAGATCATCAAACACAGATGTTTCTTGAAGGAGTCAGTAGATCATCAAACACAGATGTTTCTTGAAGGAGTCAGTAGATCATCAAACACAGAGATGTTTCTTGAAGGAGTCAGTAGATCATCAAAAACAGAGATGGTTCCAAAGCTTAGGTGCAACAGTCTGGAAGGATTTCTCTCCTCTGGTCCGGAAGTTCAGGAACCATCAGTAGATTCTGATCCACAGACCTCAGAGCCCGAGCTGGGGTGTAAGTCTGGATCAGATCACTGATGGAAGGTCTGACCATGAATAGATCTGAAAGTAAGAACCAGAATTTTAAAATGATCCTGAAAGAAACTGGCAGCCAGTGAAGAGTTTGAAGGAGAAATGTGAGTTCTTCTACTAGAGCAGCTCAGAATTCTGGCTGCAGAGTTTTGTATGAACTGCAGGCGAGAAGATCCTTCTGGTTTAGACATGAACATAAAAACTGTTACAATAGTCTAAACAAGACACAAACACATGGATTATAAATTCCAGATAATGTGTGACAACTTTTCCTAAATCTAAAACAAAATGTGTTTCAAAAACAATCAAAGTATAGTTTAGCGAAAACTTTCCGGATTAAAGTCCGGCACATGAAAAGGAAAAAAACCCAAAACAGATGGATGGCCAGCAGTATATGATGTTGTCGTTGCGACGACTCGACCTCGTGCTGTTGTCTCTGTGTGTGGCTGTAATGAAAGATAGACCCGCCTTACGTCGCTTCTGATTGGTCGATATTGCGCGGTGCCTTCCCCTGATTGGCTAGATTTACGCAATAAGAACCAACGTTTATAATCGGTGAAAGTGTTAAATTGATAAATATAAGCATGTGTTGTGACAATGGCTCACAAACCGTCATTAGCTTTACAGTTTCACTTTGTTCACATATGTGGCCCCTTAACGGTGTGTGCGACTCATTATTCGAACAGGAAGTGACCACCTGGATATGAAAACACCGTTTGATCAATTTCCTGATCAAGAAGTTCTCCTTCAACACAGGACTTTAACAGGTGAATTTCAATTAAAAAACTGATCGTGCACGATGTCCGCGCCCTCGCCTTTTGATGGCGGCGCCTCATCCGTGGCGGGCGAGCCAAGGTCGCGGCCTCTGCAGGACGTTCCGTGTTGTCGCGTCCTGCTGCGTGGACTTGTGGCCGTCATCTGCTGCAGCTCATTTACCTCCAGGCATCAAAGAGAGGGAACGCCGGCGTGACCGCGGGTCCACACAAACAGTCGCCCACGCTCGCTCGCACACACACACTCACAAACACACACACTCGTGCACACACACACACTCACACACTCGAGGTGTGAGCAGGTATAATTTGTGAGACCAATAAGCTCCTCAGTGACGCCGGTGTTCGCGTCTGGCTGGTGATGCATCCTCCGTCTGATTCCCTCCGACACTCCAATCCACTAATTACCTTCCCGCGAGGCGGCGGCGACGGCGGTATTACGGTGACAAACACAATATTTCCGCGCGTCCGTCATCCAGGTGAGCTAACGCAGAGTTATGCTCCGTCTCTGTCACTTATTGACTTTTGAATTCACGCTAATACATTCGATTAAAAGTAGAAATGAGCTGCGTATGAACTGGCCCTTCGAGCGCCGCGAGACGCCTCCAGAAGTGATTTGTTAGCTCGCAGAAGAATCGATAGCAATTAGAGGCGCCCGCCACCGCCTCCACATCCGCCTCCACATCCGCCACCACCGCCGCCGCCACCGCCACCGCCACCGCCGCCGCCCGCCGCCGCCGCCGCCGCCGCCGCCGCCGCCACCGCCACCGCCGCCGCCGCCGCCGCCACCGCCACATCCGCCGCCACCGCCACCGCCAACCGCCGCGCCCGCCACCGCCGCCACCGCCGCCGCCACCCGCCGCCGCCACCGCCACCGCCGCCACCGCCACCGCCGCCGCCGCCCGCCGCCACCGCCACCGCCACCACCTGCCTTACCTGGCTCAGTATTGATACCAGAGAACTCATCCCAGAGGACTGGACATCGTACTTCCCGTTAAACCAACGTGGCGACTTCCTTTTGCCAGAGTCAACGTTGTTAAGATCGTTGGTCGCCGAGGCTAATGAGGAAGGAAGAAGACGCCGTCGCTCTCCGGTGTTTTGACGCTGAAGAGGATTTTTCTACTTTTCATCTGTTGTTCCGGGTCTCGCTGACAGAGCTAAGAAATCATCTTCTCGCTCTTGAAGCGACAGTAAAGTGACAAAAACACAGTCGGATATAAAAAAAAGGAAGAAACCGTTGATATAATCTTCGTATAATCAACCTCGATTTGATGTTAGTCCAGCACTTATTGAACGACTGCCGCTCACCTGAGTGAGTGACACCTGCTTGTTAACACTTATGAAGGAGAACCACCTTCGATGCATAGTTTCAACTCAGGATTCCTTTCAAGTTCCTGCTCGTCTCCTGGCCTACGTCAGTACCATCGGTTCAAAGGGTCCGACGATTCCGCTTCGTTCACGGCTGTCAATCACAGACCGTGGTACAGATCCGGATGTGGGCGGAGTCTCGACCAGGGCCGGGTCTAGGCAGGGGCAAGAGGGGGCCTGGCCCCCTCAAATAAAAGTTGTTCCCCCCCAAACTTACATGTAAGTAAGTAAGTAACAGCACAGTGCCCCCTCAAGATTTGTGGCTGCCCCCTCAGACCTGTCTAGACCCGGCCCTGGTCTCGACCTCAGTCCGTGACGCTCAAAGTTCACGTTGATCTGCGCTGTACGAATAAAACCTCAGTTTTGTTTCTTCTTTAAAATTCAGACTTTATTGAAGCCTCGACGAGAAGAATTGTCGAAAATTTTACGCTCGTTTAAAGAATAAAAGGCGATATAGAACGGAAGTTCTCCTCCGGAACAAACCAGCGTAAAATATAGACTTTTTTTCGGGAACCCTTCGATCCAAGATGGACGTTACAGACGAGCAGTTTGAAGGTATTTGGATGTTTTTAAGTGTATTTTTGGACGAACATGAAGACGAAGACAACTGAGGTCCAGTCGCTACATCAAAATGAACAAACATTTTTGTCTATAACTCTAAAAGGAACAGATTACCCTGAAAATAATCCAACAATAGTCGACACGAGTAGAAAATGAGTGAATTTGGAATTTTTATATCACTTTAAACAAAATAACGTAAGAGTTTTCAACGATATTGTCCGGTAGTCTCGGTAATATTTGAATTCCTAATGGTAATAAACAATAATACTCTGATTCTAAAAACAGGAATACTGTATATCTGGTTTTGGATTACCATCTGGATCAATGAAAATGTTGAAGTATTTAAAATGTCTCAAATATTTGTTTGGTTTTCTATAACATAACGATGATATGAACGCGTAGAAACTGTTGTTTTTTCAACCTAAAGATTGTCAACTGGAGAACGACCTCGAAAACCGCCGTATATGAAGGTGAGACACGATCTTAGCGCCAGATTATGACACTTGACTGAAAAACCAATGTGTGAAAACACGATTGAACGGATGACGTCGAGCCAGAAGGTCATGTGTTCACTATCGTATCGTTTCATTCTTGCTAAAGACCGTCGACCAGGATTCACGTCCGAATGTACAGCAACACGGTTGTGGCTAAAAGTGAGCTGCTTGGCAGAGGACTGAGTGCATTACGAGCGAGCACTTCCACGGATTATGAAAGACTGAAAGCTTTTTTTCGGAGGGAACTCCTCTGTAAGTGAGACATAATCACTGGGAGTCGACTCCGGTAGCATTTCATCAGATGTTCCCACGCGAGGAAACCAACCGAACCCACGCACGACTCCAACAGGAGCCTCCGAAGCGAAGGAAACTCCCTTCCAGACTCGGAAACGCTTTGTTGTGATTCTGTCATGGATCAGATCGTGCTCGAGGTTCTGAAGCCGTCACACTCCACGAGCCTCTTTCATGAAGATGCATGTTGGTGAAGGTTCACGTCCATCTGCTGATCCCCTGCAGCACCTGAGCGACGGCACCAACACACGCCACAGTATAGCAGCAGGAAGTCAAACGCCACAATAACAACATTTCAACGAATGCTTTTGTCCTGCAGAGACGTGTGGAGCGTTTTTCTCTCAAGGTTTCATATCTTAACATTTTTATTCTCATCATTATCCATCTATTCATCCATCTTCCTCTTTATCTATATATCTTTCTTTCTTCTTCTTAATCCATCCATCCATCTTCTTCTTAATCAATCCATCCATCCATCCATTCATCTATGCTTACTTCCATCCATCCATCCATCCATCCATCCATCCATCCATCCATCCATCCATCCATCCATCCATCCATCCATCCATCCATCCATCCATCCATCCATCCATCCATCCATCCATCCATCCATCCATCCATCATCCATGCATCTATGCTTACTTCCATCCATCCGTCCGTCCGTCCTCGTCCGTCCGTCCATCCATCCATCCATCCATCCATCCATCCATCCATCCATCCATCCATCCATCCATCCATCCATCCATCCATCCATCCATCCATCCATCCATCCATCCATCCATCCATCCATCCATCCATCCATCCATCCATCCCTCCCTCCCTCCCTCCCTCCCTCCCTCCCTCCCTCCCTCCATCCATCCATCCATCCATCCATCCATCCATCCATCCATCCATCCATCCATCTTCTCCTTAATCCATCCATCTATCCATGCATCTATGCTTACATCCATCCATCCATCCGTCCGTCCGTCCGTCCGTCCGTCCGTCCGTCCGTCCGTCCGTCCGTCCGTCCGTCCGTCCGTCCGTCCGTCCGTCCGTCCATCCATCCATCCATCCATCCATCCATCCATCCATCCATCCATCCATGCATCTATGCTTACTTCCATCCATCCATCCATCCATCCGTCCGTCCGTCCATCCATCCATCCATCCATCCATCCATCCTTCCATCCATCCATCCATCCATCCATCCATCCATCCATCCATCCATCCATCCATCCATCCATCCATCCATCCATCCATCCATCCATCCTTCCATCCATCCATCCATCCATCCATCCATCCATCCATCCATCCATCCATCCATCCATCCATCCATCCATTAAATCCCATTGAGCCATACTTCTAGAAAGATGACTTCTTCAATTATGATTAAAAAAATCTACATACGAACGAAACTATCTTTTATTTTAAATGTAGAATAAACCTGTGAAAGATAAAACTCTTATTAAACTATTATTATTGAAGTTCGTGGAGGTAAAACGAGTTAAATGGTTAAATGATTGACGATAGTCGGATGCTAACTCTTAGCATAGCGAGGAAGGGGACAACAAAACCCTTGTTTTATTTGTTGCGTTGTAATGGAATGAACCTCCATTTTTATTCATGTATTCATACTTGCAGACCTCGTGTTACTGGTCACAGTTACATTCAACATCAATTCAAAAACGGTTTGTTTCAAATCAAAGTATACGAACGTTCATCTTGATCTTAACAGATGTCAGTGTTTAAGATAAGATAAGGAACAGAGACTCTGGACGTCAACTACCATATGGAGACTTAGAAGAAAAAGAAACTGGATGTTAATCAAAGGAAAGTGATGATTAGACAGATTGAGCCTCTAATGAAGATTCAACCTCCGACAAATGAATGATCTTTTCCTCGTCCAGGTTTCAACATCTCATGAATGTTTGTGTTGCATTATGACCACCTGTGTTTGTGTTGTAATGTCTACACAACGGTGAGTGTATCAAATCTTTCTTCCATGGCTGCCGACGACTAAACAATGATTGGATTTGAAATGAAAAAAAAGAACATTCAGGTTTGTGAGATAATTAAGTATTTTAAAAAGGACTGGCACGCATCCCAGCTACCCGGGGTAAGACAGGTCCGTGCCTGCAACATAAACATTGCTATTCTTCACGCGCCTCCTCACTTGTGTACCTGAGCAGACGACAGGAAACGCTGCAGCTGCTGCTATATTTACACTGAAGGCTCTTGAAAGATTTGCATAAAACTTCATCTCCTCGGGCTCCTGTGTTCGCGGCCCAGAAGAAGAAGAAGAAGGTGCGACGGACCTGGACAGGGTGTTGATGGAGACGACCAGAAAGAGGGGATCAGCAGTGGATGAGTCACAGGAGCCCATCTGCAGAGACGCCCCGGTTCCGAGGTGGGATCTGAAGCCGACCCACAAACCTTTAGTCTCCGAGATCCTTCCTCCTCTTCGCCATCATCCCTCCATCCCTTGTTTGCGCAACAGGCGAAGCCATAAATAAACATGTCTGGAGGAGGTGGCCGGCAGAAAATAGAAAGGTGATATTGCAGGAAGGAGAGGAGGAAGAAACGAGTGCCATGTATTTGAATATTTCCCTCCGAGAATAACTCGCAGCACAACACACTTGGCGGTGAAACATCGATTCGCTTCTTATTATGAGCGACTGGAGAAGATGTTCGCTCTCCAGATGAAACTGTCAGTGGAAGAGAGGGATGGACGGAGGAGGAGAAATAAGGCATTGATTGGAAAGTTACGTCGTCGCTAACATATGAAGCTGTTTTCCTGATATGATGAAAAAATGAACTTTCAGGTGAGACGTTTGATTTGGTCGAACAAATAAGTGCATCAGCAACGAGAGCTTTGAAGTCTTTTCTTTGGAGACACTTGAGTGACACTTGTGTCGATCTCAAGGATAATGTTTGATGTATTGAGACACGAAAGTACTTCTTCATTCATTGCTGAGGTTATGTTATGAAAACACCAGAATTAGACAAAACTAGACAAGACTACACATATATACTTGTTACTACACTATCACAACACCAGAGTCAAGTACTGGACAATACTACACATATATACTTGTTACTACACTATCGCAACACAAGAGTCAAGTACTGGACAATACTACACATATATACTTGTTACTACACGATCGCAACACAAGAGTCAAGTACTGGACAATACTACACATATATACTTGTTACTACACTATCGCAACACAAGAGTCAAGTACTGGACAATACTACACATATATACTTGTTACTACACTATCACAACACCAGAGTCAAGTACTGGACAATACAACACATATATACTTGTTACTACACTATCACAACACCAGAGTCAAGTACTGGACAATACTACACATATATCTTTGTTACTACAGTATAACAACACCAGAGTCAAGTACTGGACAATACTACACATATATACTTGTTACTACACTATCACAACACCAGAGTCAAGTACTGGACAATACTACACATATATCTTTGTTACTACAGTATAACAACACCAGAGTCAAGTACTGGACAATACTACACATATATACTTGTTACTACACTATCACAACACCAGAGTCAAGTACTGGACAATACTACACATATATACTTGTTACTACACTATCACAACACCAGAGTCAAGTACTGGACAATACTACACATATACTTGTTACTACACTATCACAACACCAGAGTCAAGTACTGGACAATACTACACATATATACTTGTTACTACACTATCACAACAGCAGAGTCAAGTATTGGACAATACTACACATATATCCTTGTTACTACACTATCACAACACCAGAGTCAAGTACTGGACAATACTACACATATATCTTTGTTACTACAGTATAACAACACCAGAGTCAAGTACTGGACAATACTACACATATATACTTGTTACTACACTATCACAACACCAGAGTCAAGTACTGGACAATACTACTCATAAATACTTGTTACTACACTATAACAACACCAGAGTCAAGTACTGGACAATACTACACATATATCCTTGTTACTACAGTATTACAACACCAGAGTCAAGTACTGGACAATACTACACATACATCCTTGTTACTACAGTATTACAACACAAGAGTCAAGTACTGGACAATACTACACATATATCCTTGTTACTACAGCATTACAACACCAGAGTCAAGTACTGGACAATACTACACATACATCCTTGTTACTACAATATTACAACACCAGAGTCAAGTACTGGACAATACTACACATATATCTTTGTTACTACACTATCACAACACCAGAGTCAAGTTCTGGACAATACTACACATATATCCTTGTTACTACAGTATTACAACACCAGAGTCAAGTACTGGACAATACTACACATACATCCTTGTTACTACAGTATTACAACACCAGAGTCAAGTACTGGACAATACTACACATATATACTTGTTACTACACTATCACAACACCAGAGTCAAGTACTGGACAATACTACAAACATATCCTTGTTCCTACAGTATCATATTACTATATATCTAATCCATTGCCACTGTGATGTTATAGATTCTTGTCAGTACACACGTCCACTATATACACTGTCTTTTACCTCACTTGAGAATTGGGATGTATTTCCAGCCTGAAGTAAGAAGAGGAATAAACAAGCCTCCCACGTCAACTGCTGACTCTGCCATAAAGGACTAATGCTCTTGTTTAGATTAAAGAACGGCCACCTTGCTGATGGAGACTTCCTGCTGAGGCCCAAATATGGTCTCAGAGTCATTAACGCCGCCTTCGTTGCTGACTGAGACGGAGAGTCATGTGGAAAATTAATTTAAAAACTGTAAAAAAACAACGTTGGCTTGATAACCAGGTAAATACGACGCGAGTCCTGTGACTGCGAATCCAGCTGATGCGCACAGAAACTTCAGGTGGATTTTTCGAGGCGTATTTTCCTGTCGAGGTTGCAGTTTTTGAAAACTTTCTACTGCGTCTTCCACCAGAAGCACCTATAGAGGAAAAGTTTCTGGAGAAGAAGCGTCACTCAAACAAATGTGACAACTACCTACCAGCTCAGTGTTCACACTATAGATGTGTCGAAGGAATATTCAAACCAGGTTTTAAGGGAAAGTCCTGCTCAGACTCCAGGAAGTAAAAAGTACAGAAGTCGATGAAAAATACTCGCTCTTGTCCAGCAGGCTGATTTGCATGAAGACTTTGAGCTCAGGTTTCTGTAGATATTACTTTAATGCTTGGATTTATTCACCGAGCTGCTGACTTTATGTTGCTGTGTATGGTTTTTGCAGCATGTTGTTAAATCTGGAGGCAGAGACAGTAAAAGTTATTACCCAGTGGACCCGGAGCCAGAGAACCTCTACAGCCAGCTCTTTGCTGATGTGATAAAAATAAAATATTTCGAACTACAAGTCCCACAATGCACTGCAGGAGGTGTTAACAATATCCAATCTTTTGAACCATCAACGTGACTTGATGGTCATGTGTCCGTGGACTTCAATGACTTTCTCCTCTGAAGGAGTGTGAAGAAGTGGTTGGACTCTCAACTTAAAATGGTGCTTCTGTTGAGGATACATCGATGGATACACAGAAACATTAATGAAGAGGTGGATAAATGAATGGATGGATGGATAGATGCATTTATAGATGGATAAACATATACATGAAAGGATGGGTTGATGGATAGATACACAGATGGATGCATAGATGGATGGATGGATAAATGAATGGATAAATGGATGAATGGTAACAAAGATGGATAGATACAAGGTTGATACATGGCTGGATAGATTCATGGATCAATGGGTACATAAACAAACGAGGAAACAAACGAGGAAACAAACGAGGAAACAAACGAGGAGACAAACGAGGAAACAAACGAGGAAACAAACGAGGAGACAAACGAGGAGACAAACGAGGAGACAAACGAGGAAACAAACGAGGAGACAAACGAGGACACAAACAAGAGGAAGACAAACGAGGAAACAAACGAGGAAACAAACGAGGAAACAAATGAAGAAAACAAACGAGGAGACAAACGGAAAAACAAACCGAGGAAACAAACGAGGAAACAAAAGGACAAACGAGGAGACAAACGAGGAGACAAACGAGGAAACAAGACGGAGAGACAAACGAAAACGAGGAAACAAACGAGGAAACAAACGAGGAAACAAACGAGGAAACAAACGAGGAGACAAACGAGGACAGGAAACAAACGAGGAAACAAACGAGGAGACAAACGAGGGAAACAAACGAGGAAACAAACGAGGAGACAAACGAGGAAACAAACGAGGAAACAAACGAGGAGACAAACGAGGAAGACAAAACGAGGAAACAAACGAGAAAAACAAACGAGAACAAACGAGGAAACAAACGAGGAGACAAACGAGGAGACAAACACAACGAGAAACAAACGAGAAAAAGAGAAACAAACGAGAGACAAACAAACGAGAAACAAACGAGAGGAAAAACGAGGAAACAAACGAGGAGACACACCAGGGGAAACGAGGAGACAAACGAGGAAACAAACAAAGGAGGAAACAAACGAGGAGACAAACGAGGAAACAAACGAGCAAACAAACGGAAACAAACGAGGAGAACAAACGAGGAGACAAACGAGGAGACAAACGAGGAAACAAACGAGGAAGACAAAAACAACAAAGAAACAAACGAGAAACAAAGAGAAACAAACGAGGAAACAAACGAGGAAACAAACGAGGAAACAAACGAGGAAACAAACGAGAGAAACAAACGAGGAAACAAACGAGGAAACAAACGCGAGGAGACAAACGAGGAAACAAACGAGGAGACAAACGAGGAAACAAACGAGGAAACAAACGAGGAAACAAACGAGGAGACAAACGAGGAAACAAACGAGGAGACAAACGAGGAAACAAACAAACAAACGAGGAGACAAACGAGGAGACAAACGAGGAAACAAACGAGGAAACAAACGAGGAAACAAACGAGGAAACAACGACGGAGACAAACGAGACAAAGGAGGAGAAACAAACGAGGAGACAAACGAGGAAACAAACGAGGAAACAAACGAGGAAACAAACGAGGAAACAAACGAGGAAACAAACGAGGAAACAAACGAGGAAACAAACGAGGAGACAAACGAGGAAACAAACGAGGAAACAAACGAGGAAACAAACGAGGAAACAAAAACAGAAGACAAACGAGGAAACCAAACGAGGAAACAAACGAGGAAACAAACGAGGAGACAAACGAGAGAGAAACAAACGAGGAAACAAACGAGGAAACAAACGAGGAAACAAACGAGGAAACAAACGAGGAGACAAACGAGGAGACAAACGAGGAAACAAACGAGGAAACAAACGAGGAGACAAACGAGGAAACAAACGAGGAAACAAACGAGGAGACAAACGAGGAGACAAACGAGGAAACAAACGAGGAAACAAACGAGGAAACAAACGAGGAGACAAACGAGGAAACAAACGAGGAGACAAACGAGGAAACAAACGAGGAGAAAAACGACCAAACAAACGAGGAGACAAACGAGGAAACAAACGAGGAGACAAACGAGGAGACAAACGAGGAGACAAACGAGGAAACAAACGAGGAGACAAACGAGGAGACAAACGAGGAAACAAACGAGGAGACAAACGAGGAAACAAACGAGGAGACAAACGAGGAGACAAACGAGGAAACAAACGAGGAAACAAAAACAAACGACCAAACGAAAAGAAAGGGGACAAACGAGGAGACAAACGAGGAGACAAACGAGGAGACAAACGAGGAAACAAACGAGGAAACAAACGAGGAAACAAACGAGGAAACAAACGAGGAAACAAACGAGGAGACAAACGAGGAAACAAACGAGGAAACAAACGAGGAAACAAACGAGGAAACAAACGAGGAGACAAACGAGGAAACAAACGAGGAGCCAGATTGTTGACTTTGTCTTAATTGTTCCTGAAGGTCTCTCCATAAATCAGGTCTTTAAAAAAAAAGCTGTTTTGGAAACAAACGAGGACCTTTTTCCCTTTTTTCTTGGGCCCCCCTCCGTTCTTTTTCCCCCCGCCCCCTTTGCCCCCCCCCCCAGAAGATCCCAGTGACACACATGTGGTCCCTGGAGATCCACCTCGGCTCTGACGTCCTACACGTTCATGCGTCTGCATAAGATCCTCCTGTGAAGGTCCTGAAGTGTCTCCTGGTGTCGTGAAGCCTTCGCTTCTGATGGACGCGACCTGATCCTCCGCTCGCGGCTGCAAACATGCAGATGTTTGTGGCGAGACGTTAATAATGCATCGAGAAACATGGATCCTTTCTAACCTCCTGTTGTTGCTCGAGAGGATACACGCCCTCATGAATGAAACATCCCATCATAGAGTCTAATATCATGTTGAAATCTTTAAATAAAAGCCCTGGTTTGACTCGTGGAGTCCAAACACAGAGCGGCCGATGATACGTAACAATGTTTGTCGTCGAGCTCACTGTTTATTCATTTTAATGTAGTGACTGGAGCTCACAGCTGAAGGTCACATTCAAATTTCCTTCCCTGGTTTCAGCGGAAAACATGGACGAAGGGATTTTTTTTGCTCAAAGATTCACTTAGAAATGTGTCAATTTTGACCAAGAAAAGCAAAGAATCTTCTCAGTTCAAAAATAGTTAAAGTTTTTCTTTGCGATGTTGAGTTTAACGGATATGAATATATTTGTATTTATACTGATGGATACAAATAAACTATAGTTAAATTACAAGAGTGTATGAAAATATCGATTCACTTAAAAGTCATATTTTTACACTCGTGTCGACTCTTGTTGATAATCTTCAGAGTCTCATCTGTTCTTCTTATAGACAAAAATGTTTGTTCATTTTAATGTAGCGACTGGAGCTCAGTTGTCTTCGTCCAAAAAGACACTTAAAAACATCCAAATACCTCCATATACTGCTGGTCTGTGACGTCCATCTTGGATCGAAGCCTTGACAAGAAAATACTTGTTGCGTAAAAACTTAAACAAGTCTTTATTTTAAGATAGTTTTTTTGAAAAGGCCGGGGCCCCCCCCCCAAAAAAATTTTTTAATCTAAAAAAGAACAGATTACTCTGAAAATACTCCCAACATGAGAGTTGAAAATGAGAGTTTGGAATTTTGGGTAAACCAACTAATTCAGCTAAAACTACCACAACACTGCAAACAGACAGACGTGAAAGATGTATTTCCAAAGGATGTCAATGGTTCTTTTAATGGTTGACCAGAGGGAAGATCGTTTGCTATTTTGAACCGTTTTTTTTCACAGTGAGAACTTCCTGGAACATACAACATAATCATCTGTTTTATCCCTAAGATTTTTGATGCTATGTTGAGGATTATCTTTCTTCAGTTTATGTTTACATCAGCGTTACGTTCCCAAAACATATCACGGAAGATAGAACATTTAAAATTTTAAAGAATCAATAGAATCAGGAATACTAGTATTACAGATTGTAATCCTGCTACTGAACTGGGATCTTTATATTGATCTGGGTAAAGGTTTGATTACATCAAAATAATCAGAATTTCTCCTCTTAGAATTGGAGATTGTCCTGTAGAATTTACATTTGTCTTAGTACAGGTTGGAACTCCAATATTCAGATTTCAGTTTATTAGTAGTATTCCAATCCAGTAAAGTACAGATTGTACTTGTACAAGAAGGATTCCAGATCCTACTAGTACAGATTGGAATTCCCATTTAATTCCCAATTCCAGTCTGTACTAGTAGGATTCAAGATCCTACTAGATTCCAATCTGTACTCATAGTATTCCTGATCCTACTAGATTCCAATATGTACAAGTAGTATTCCAGATCCTACTAGATTCCAATCTGTACTCGTAGTATTCCAGATCCTACTAGATTCCAATCTGTACTAGTAGTATTCCAGATCCTACTAGATTCCAGTGTGTACTAGTAGGATTCAAGATCCTACTAGATTCCAATCTGTACTAGTAGTATTCCAGATCCCACTAGATTCCAATCTGTACTAGTAGGATTCCAGATACTACTTGATTCCAATCTGTACTAGTAGGATTCCAAATCCTACTAGATTCCAATCTGTACTAGTAGGATTCCAGATACTACTTGATTCCAATCTGTACTAGTAGGATTCCAAATCCTACTAGATTCCAATCTGTACTAGTAGGATTCCAGATACTACTAGATTCCAATCTGTACTAGTAGTATTCCAGATCCTACTAGATTTGAATTCCCATTTCATTCCCAATTCCAATCTGTAATAGTAGTATTCCAGTTCCTACTAGATTCCAATGTGTACTAGTAGTATTCCAGATCCTGCTAGATTCCAATCTGTACTAGTAGTATTCCAGATCCTACTAGATTCCAATCTGTACTAGTAGTATTCCAGATCCTACTAGATTCCATCTGTACTAGTAGTATTCCAGATCCTACTAGATTTGAATTCCCATTTCATTCCCAATTCCAATCTGTAATAGTAGTATTCCAGATCCTACTAGATTCCAAGGTGTATTAGTAGTATTCCAGATCCTACTAGATTCCAATCTGTACTAGTAGTATTCCAGATCCTACTAGATTCCAATCTGTACTAGTAGTATTCCAGATCCTACTAGATTCCAATCTATACTGTGACATTTACATACGTATCCTTGTTCCTACAGTATTGCAAGGTATCATAATATATCGTGTCATTGCACATGTATCGCGATCTGGATCGTATCGTATTTTAAATACACACCTCTAATAAACCATTACTTATACAATCATATATATTCCCCTCATTAATGTAGTGCTCATAGGAGTGTGTAGAATTAAATAGTATCATGGTCTCTTATAAATATATCAAATACTTTTTATTAATTCAAGTTTTTCTCTGAATTTTTAATTAACCTTTACTTCCAATAATCAGTAGTTTCAACTTAAAATCAAGACGTGTGCATCAAACCCACATGTGTCGGCACGACAACAACAACAACAACAACAACAAAAAGCAGTAGAAACAAATCCTCACGGAGCGATTGAGCCGAGGAGACAAATCCATGCGACGCCTCACAGGTTCCTGTCGGGGGTTTACAGGTTTGAGAGGAGGCAAGGTGAGCGTCCCCCCGGGAGCCCCTCGCTCTGAGTGCCCAGCGAGACGAGAACACAATAGGACTTTCCAGCTTCCTCGCCAAAACACTCTCTCCCGGATAAACCTGGAGTCGATGTGCACTCAGACGCACCTATCAGCGGCAAATACACTCGCTTTAGAGTGAAATGAATGGACTTTAAACAGCTCGTGGATCGATGGCGGAGAGAAAAGTCAGTCAATTTTTAGACGCCTCTGGCGGCTGAATATTTGTGGACGTAGAAAAAATGGCTGTTAAGTTCCAACCTTTTTTTTTTTTGAAGGCTTCCTAACAGACATCGATCAACGACGTGTTATTATAGTGTAGTTATGATTGCAGTGGATAGACTTATGGACCGTTTTCACAGTGACTCCTGGATCTCCTCGTGACTCTGTTGAAGGCTGGAGATGTGAGCTGTGTCTCAAATCACATACTTGCAGTACTTAAATGTAGTATTTTTAGTGCATAAGTGCGTCTCAATTCTTAGTATGTCTAATTATCTAATGTAGTACTCCATACACACTCAATTGTCACTAAAACGCCCACAAAACTGAGTATGCAGATGCATACAAAGTAAGTAAGTAAGTAAGTAAGTAATATTTATTTATATAGCGCTTTTCGAGACCAGGGTCACAAAGCGCTTAAACAATCAAAACAATACTCAAAAAAGTACTTTAAAGATCAAGATAATACTGAGAACAACACAGGAGTTCGAGAAATTCAAGGAAAAGCCTGAACAAGTAAACAGAAGTAACGTCATGTATATATATATATATATACAGTATATATATATATATATATATATATATATATATATATACATATACTTACACTTACAGGTGTATTTTCAGCAGCAGTAGGAAGATGACACACGATGATACCGGCGTAAATATCTCGCCAATATTGCTCATATTTCTTGATCCAAAGCAAACGTGCTGCCAGCAGGTGTCGCTAGTGTTCCTACAGCTGGTTGAAATCATCGTTAAATAGTAGTAGAAGAAGAAGCTGTCGCGTCATTTCCTGTTAGTGTGTAGCAGCAGAGTTTGATTTGAGACATACTATCTGTGGAGGATTAGTTACTAGTTAGTACGTACACTATCCTGATGCATACATATATCTATTTATAAATATATATATATATATATCAAGTGTCATGAAGTATCAAGTCATAAGGTTGAGGTAACATCTGACATTAATATAAATGGTTAACATGCATCGTCGTCATGAAGATTCAAAGTCAAGTCCATTTATGAATAATAACGAGAGGATTTGGAAGAAGCCGGAGGCAAAAATATGTTGGAAAACTACTCAGTGATTGATCCCAGAATAAGATGAAAGTCAAGGGACTTGTATATATCGTCAGTTTTCAAACTAACGTGTGTTCATTTAGGAAAAAAACAAATCGTCGCAATTTTTGCTGGAATCACCGAACATCTCTGAGCATAAAGACATAAACCAGACGAGTCTACGATGGAAACGGTCGTCGCTCTGAGACGCGTCGACAGTTAGAAGACCGTTTACAGCCCAGAGTCTGGATTCCAGAAAAACTCCACGAGGAGCAACAGAGGAGGTTTATAGTCATGTTTCTGAGATTCCGTCGGTGTCTGATGATTTCTCTACGACGTGTAGCGTTCGCTATCTGCGACTGACGAGTGATGGAAGAGTTTGACGAGGAAAACAATCGGATCTTTGCAGTCAAGCAGCCGCTAACGTCGTCCATGTTGACTCACAATACTTGGTGTGCGAGACCCTGGAGGATTAGATTCTCATTTCAAGACTCGGTGTCAGGAAAGGTTCATGAAGCTCATCTCTCTTGGCAAACATTCATTGTTCAGCGAAGGAAAATGAAAGTGTATTAAATTACTATATTACAGCCTTTTAAATGTATGTTTTTACGGTTATTTTTATTTCTTGATTAAAATATAGCATATTTATTATACAATTATATTTTGAATATGAAATGAAATGCTCTGGTTAAAGAATATACTTTTAATTTACAGAATAAAAATATTAAGAATAAGAGTTATTTCTTGTATTAAGGAAAAATATGACTTTTATTGAAATGTTGCTTTTGATTTAATTCTATTCTTATATTATTGACTTTTATTGAAACGTTATCCTGTTTAAAGCATTACAAATAAGCATTAATCATTGACTGTATTTAATCTTTAGTCTTGTCGAAGAATAGCATATATATATTTTAGACACTTTGTCATACTGCTAAAAATAAGATTTTTTTGTTGGGTCCACTAGGGGCGCCAACGTTAACAAATGATTTTCTAGAAGTGTAGGGTTGTATCTGTTGTGTATTCGGATACATGTGGTCGTGCTATATAACCAATAGAGTGTTCTGTCTCCATTCAAACACCTCCTAATCCCATTAAAACAAACCCCTGCCATTAGTAATCAGAGAAAAAAAAACAAAAACATTATTTATGTACATCGACTTCAAATAAAAACTTATAGAAATATATTTTATATTAATGACTTTAAGGCGCATTTAAAGTTGATCTTGAAAATCGAGACTTTACCTTATGCATTAATTCTGGTTTTACTGCATCAAAACGTTGGTAAACTATTTAGCCAGGCCTGAGCCACCGTAGTATTACCTCGCAAGTCAAAATAGTATAACGTTTTAAATAAATACAGAGCTGCAAAACATAAAACTATGGGTCTTTATTTTGTAATTAACCTACATTTTAAACCCTGTATAAATACAATGAATGTGTAAGAATACAATTGTGGCCCTTGTTACTTTATAGAAACCACATGACCCAAAGACACTCGCCTCATTGGTCGACACGCATCACAGGCATCTTAATACTGGAGAGAGATGTTCGCGGAGGAGAAAAAAAAGATGGTGATAGATTTTCCTCAACGGTTGTGATTTGTTACCCGAGGAACCGTCTCACATGCAGACGGCTCTGAAATGATCCGACATGTCGTCGCCCTGTGATCGAGCGCTGATGGTTAGACGAGCTGTCACTCATCTCCTCAGAACCCCCCCCCGTGAGTCGTTCATCCGAGACCCTCCATCTCCATGGAGGACCTCAGCGTCCGGCCTCACGATGCAGCGGCGTGTTGTCGTCGCGGCAGACGAGGAGCGACACGTGATCCTCGCCCGGCTGCCAGGACTGTGAGTCTGTGAGGCTTCGTGAGCCCAAAATAGAAGTCGGTGCTCAGGGAGAGGTCGGGTTGCTGGTGATGGAAGCGCTCGCTGGGATCCGGAGTCTTGGATCCTGTACCTCGAGATGAGTCGCCGTCCCTCGTCATGACTACGACTGACTTATTGAAAGTTTGAAACTCAGTTCATCCACCTGGAGATTTTCTCTGAAGCCACTTGAACAACGAGATTCATTATCAAAACGATCGCATCAGGAGTCGCAGTTGAATCTTAGCAACAAGTCGACTCTGAGTCGCCCTGAGACGGTGCATACCTCTGCCAAGGCTCCTCCTTACATCACTGATCTGATCCAGCCTTACACCCCAGCTCGGGCTCTGAGGTCTGTGGATCAGAATCTACTGATGGTTCCACGCACACGACTCAGGACCAGAGGAGAGAAATCTTTTCAGGCTGTTGCTCCTAAGCTTTGGAACGATCTTCTCTCTCTTTGCTCTTGATGATCTATCTTAAGACGTTTCTATTTGTTCAGGCTTTTCCTTGAATTTCTCGAACTCCTGTGTTGTTCTCAGTATTATCTTGATCTTTAAAGTATATACTTTTTTGAATATTGTTTTGATTGTTTAAGCGCTTTGTGACCCTGGTCTGGAAAAGCGCTATATAAATAAATATTACTTACTTACTTACTTACTTACTTACAAAGAGCTCATTTCACCTGACTTTTTTTTATAACGTGAAATGGAAAACATTATTTGAGATGATGTGATGTTAGTTGAGGTTTAGTTCACCTTAAATCCAAACTACTTTCTACTCACAAGCGATATAAACCAGAAGTACTGCAAAAGTACTTCGGGAAACATCGCGAGCCAGAGCGCGTACTGTCGACCGTCTACACTGGAAGCAATACTTACCCAGAGAACTTCCTGTTCATATCGCTTGTTATTATTTCAACTTTCTGCTACGAACGATCTTAAAATATAGACTTTTATGAGTTTGTTCAGAACAATTTGTAATGTGGACGTCACAGACGAGCAGTCTGGAGGTATTTAGATGTTTTTACGTGTCTTTTTGTACGAAGATGAAGACGAAGACAACTGAGCTCCAGTCTCTACATTAAAATAAACAAACATGTTCGTCTAGAACTCTAAAAAGAACAGATTACTCTGAAAATAATCAACGTTAGTCGACATGAGGGTGCGTAGAACATTTGACTTGAACCGTGATGCTCGGTTGAAAAGACATCGTTCCAACCCCAAGACCCAGGTTCAAAACTCCAGCATTACATATCACAGGACGGTGGTCTTCCTGCTGGGCCTGAAGCCTGTCAGACCTCCAACGGTGACTGTGGCGGACCGTGCAAGGCAAGGGCGTCCTTTTCCCTGAGCCAGGCCGAAGCCTGACCGCAAACCTCGAGGTTTTTTTGCCGCAGGGTCTCCAGCTGGGGACCACCGGCCATTGACATTTCGCCCCCTTAAACCAGAACATCTCCCGGTGGCGGTGGCGGGGCCCCACCAGCATAAAACCCAGTTACATGCCATGTGCTCCCCAAACTTTGTCACGCCTTTTTAAGCCAGAGCCAGTGACTCGCTTTTTTCGGCTTCCTCGTAGAGCTCTTTGGTGGATCTGCCCGGTTGGGGTCCACGGAGCAATCTTAGCCAGCAACTCTAAAACCATGCTTTAAGAGCGTTATTAGGAAAATACTTCAGTTTTTTGGTGGTTCTGAAAGCAGCTGGGCGCGTTAGCAGCGGCGGTGAGAAGCCGCACAAGAACATAAAGACATCATTCAAGGTCTACCTCAAGCCAGGTGGAATTTTAAGAACATTAATTAAATAAATCTCTTAACATAACAAGACTGTTGAGCGTCGTTCAAAACCTTCCAGAACTCAACGACCCCACTTTACACCTTTTTTTGTTCAGATCCAATTAATTGTTTCACAGTCAAATCCGGGCGACAACATTTTCCCGTCGCACACAAAAGCCCGGCGAACACAAAAGTCATTCATTGGGTACGACTGTGATTGTCAGGCGGCTCCAAGGACGGCCTATTCTCCGGCGGCGGCCTGTTGTGCGCCGCGATGACATCAAAAAAGGGAGAATAATCACCAACGAATCACAGTTTTCCTCTCGTCCCGTTGTGTTGGACTGACTCTCGGTTTAACGGCGTCACCTTGGCGGAGATGAATGGAGCGACGGATGAATGCGAAGGAGAGAAAGTATTCAGACTTCGGTCCAGAGTCGCTGAGGATGTGTTGACGTTCAATGGTCGTTGCCAGGCGTGTTGCCATGGAGACACCAAGTGCTTGACTGAAGGTTTTCTTCTTTCGCGTCTTCTTTAACTTCTAATGAGGATCTAATCAACCCTCCTATATCAACTCGTTAGAGTTCAAACCTACTCGAGGTTCAAGGTTCTTCTGAAGTTCTATCCTGTACGTATCAGAAAAATCACTTTATGTGCCTGTAACAGCTGGTTTTAAGAAAGAAAAACTACATTTTGCTTCTTCTCGGACTGAAGGAATTTTCGGAATTTTGACCTTGTCCAATTTAACACCTGTGTCGTGCCTGACCGAAAATTTTAAAAAATGTTGACGGCCCCTTGTGACTCGTGGGGGTCACGTTCTTAAAACAAACTGCAAAAACAAATCAGTGAAAAAGTAGAGACCATCAAAGTTTCCACCTCCCGTGGTGCTTTGCCGCCCAGTCGGCTAATCATCTTTGGAACGGCACCGACTGCAGCTTCATTAATTGCACTAAAAAAAGGAGCAGAAGAATGCTGAGTCACTAGTGTCCTTCTAAAATAGAAAAAGTATTTAATTCAATATTGAATTCCTTCAACACGTGAGAAAGTGTAAGGAACGGAAGTCTGCGCTACTTCCAAAACCACGTCGCTACGTCATGTATCTATTGAGGATTTCTACAAATGTCAAATAAAAGCTTCTCATGTAATCCATGCGTTTGTTTCTTCTCGTCTGGACTATTGTAACAGTTTGTTTTCATGTCTAAACCAGAAGGATGTGTCTCGCCTGCAGTTGATTCAAAACTCTGCAGCGAGAATTCTGAGCCGCTCATTTCTCCGATCCTTAAAACTCTTCTCTGGCTTCCAGTTTCTTTCAGGATCAACTTTAAAATTCTGGTTCTTACGTTCAGATCTATTCATGGTCAGGCTCCTCCTTACATCACTGATCTGATCCAGCCTTACACCCCAGCTTGGGCTCTGAGGTCTGTGGATCAGAATCTACTTATGGTTCCACGCACACGGTTCAGGACCAGAGGAGAGAAATCTTTTCAGGCTGTTGCTCCTAAGCTTTGGAACGATCTTCTCTCTCTTTGCTCTTGATGATCTACTGACTCCTTTAAGAAACATCTTAAGACGTTTCTATTTGTTCAGGCTTTTCCTTCAATTTCTCGAACTCCTGTGTTGTTCTCAGTATTATCTTGATCTTTAAAGTATGTACTTTTTTGAGTATTGTTTTGATTGTCTAAGCGCTTTGTGACCCTGGTCTCGAAAAGCGCTATACAAATAAATATTACTTACTTACTTACTTACTCATTGAGGAACATGAAACTAGTTTTTGCTCTTTCATCCTGGTGACTACTGGGTCATGAACTGGTGACCATGACCTCTAGCCTGGCGTCGTCACGTTCCGAGAACCCTTGTGATGCTTCTCAGAACGATGCCCACGGGGGCGTCACCCCAGAAAGACTCACGGATCAGGTCTCCTCTTGAAGAACTCGCCTCCAGTCTCTCTGCCCAGAAGTCCTGAGGCTCCGACCCCTCGTCCAAGTCGAGACGTTCTTCCGACAGAACCTGATTTCCCGGAAAGTTTCCATTGAACTCGTCGCCACGACACGAATGAGAGATAGATTTTTTTTTTTTTAAAGAAGTACGTCTCCAAACACAAGAGCCGATACATTATGACCAGCGGCTCTTCTGGTGGTTGCGGAGGTCGGCGACTGTGGGAAGAAGGCGTTGAAGGCTCCGGGAACGTGGGCGGCTGATCCGTGAATTAATGAAGCTCCTTCCATGCCTTCTGTGTCCAGTTCACACGAGGCGATCTTACATGCGAGAGGAAGAAGCGTTTTTCTTAGCCCAGACTCCGACACTTCAAATGAACATTTGCATAAACATACTATAAAAAACAACATCCATCATTGTTCTCACTCGTTCCCTGTTCACCGGAGAGCTTTCATGATCCAGGCCTTTGATACTCGAAAAGATGGGCTGAAAGTATCCGCGAGAGTCGCTCACGAAGAGGAGGATGAAGGAGGAGGGAGGATTCACTGATTAGCATCCATTACTCCGTAATTGAGTTGCTGGGACTTTTCAAATTTAAACTAATTCCATAATCAATTGAATCATCTTTTTTTATTTTTTTAATAAGATAACAGTCGTGGGAGCAGAAGTTCTCAAATGAAACAAGTGGACAGAAATGATGATGTTTTAAATGAAAGTGTTGATCATAGTAATGAATGTCGGCTCCTGCAGTTCAGAGACAAGAATGTGCATAAAAAACAAGACAAATAATAAACGATCCAGTTTATTTACGAGAGCAGTTTCTCAACCATTTTTTTGATAGTTTTCTGATCAATTGTTATATTTTTAATGAATTAACCTAATTGATCACGTTGTCATTCAATGTTTGGTGAAAGTGCCCAAATAAAGTTTGAATTTAAATTACAAGAATGTAGTGAATGACTCATCAAGTGGAGGATTTGAAATCCAAATATTCATCAGCAAAGATGTGTTCAATCGTTCCTGTCGTCACCTCGAGTCATCACTGCCAGGTACAGGTGCTGCGACCGGCCGAGTTCAAACCAGTGTCAGTCGCTTTAACAGTCGTTTGTGTTATTTAATCATCATTACAGTGACAGACCTCATTCAAACACACCTGGACTACATTTAAAGATCACCTAATGTGCTGATTTAAGTGTGTCTTAAATTGTTCTAGGACCTCTAATTACTCTATTACACTCATCAGTTTCTTTTTGCACAAAACTCTCATTTAATAAAGACATTTAAGGTAAGGTAAGGTAAGGTAAGGTAAGGTAAAAACTTTATTGTTTTTTACCAATAGCCAGCAATTTTTCATAATTTGTGACCCTGGTCTAGAAAGGCGCTATATAAATAGAGATTATTATTATTATTATTATAAACAATAAAAAATAATACATAAAGAAGAAGAAGAACATAAAGAGGAAGAACAAGATGACACAATCTAAGTCTAAAGATAAAGATAAAGAACATAGGTCAAAGAAAAACAACAAAGACAAAGGATACAAAGACTAACATAGAACAGAACATCCAGATACTCTCACTCCACTCCTGCCCCCGAACCAAATACGATAGAAAATACGATCCAAGTATGTTTTCTGTGGAAAGATTTGGAGTAAGAGATTAAACGGCTTGTGGAACTGCGACATATCGTGGATACACTAGCGAACTAACAGCTCTGTGCTTCAGAAAAGGATTCAGCAGTATTTTCAGCAGCAGTATGAGGATGAGACACGATGATACCGGTATAAAAATCTCGTCAATATTTCTCATATTTCTTGATCCAAACCAAACGTGCTGCCAGCAGGTGGCGCTAGTGTTCCTATAGCTGGTTGAAATCATTGAGAAGAAGAAGCTGTCGCGTAATTTCCTGCAGAGTTTGATTTGAGACATACTATCTGTGGGGAATTAGTTACTAGTTAGTACGTACACTATCCTGATGCACACTAACTTCTAGTATACTAAGTGAAGTGTTTTATTTGAGACATACTATCCGTGGGGAATTAGTTACTAGTTAGTACGTACACTATCCTGACGCATACTAACTTCTAGTATACTAAGAGAAGTGTTTTATTTGAGACATACTATCTGTGGAGGATTAGTTACTAGTTAGTACGTACACTATCCTGATGCATACTAACTTCTAGTATACTAAGAGAAGTGTTTTATTTGAGACATACTATCTGTGGAGGATTAGTTACTAGTTAGTACGTACACTATCCTGATGCACACTAACTTCTAGTATACTAAGAGAAGTGTTTTATTTGAGACATACTATCTGTGGAGGATTAGTTACTAGTTAGTAAGTACACTATCCTGATGCACACTAACTTCTAGTATACTAAGAGAAGTGTTTTATTTAAGACATACTATCTGTGGAGGATTAGTTACTAGTTAGTACGTACACTATCCTGATGCATACTAACTTCTAGTATACTAAGAGAAGTGTTTTATTTGAGACATACTATCTGTGGAGGATTAGTTACTAGTTAGTACGTACACTATCCTGATGCACACTAACTTCTAGTATACTAAGAGAAGTGTTTTATTTGAGACATACTATCTGTGGAGGATTAGTTACTAGTTATTACGTACACTATCCTGATGCATACTAACTTCTAGTATACTAAGAGAAGTGTTTTATTTGAGACATACTATCTGTGGAGGATTAGTTACTAGTTAGTACGTACACTATCCTGATGATACTAACCAGTGCACTAAGAGAAGTATTGGAGACACAGCTCAGGGTCTGAGTTATTTTCCTCGTTCTAAAGCAGAACGTTTTTCTAAACGGCTCTGGACTCAGTGAAGGACTCCTGAGATTACGGTGATATTTTTAAACACACTGAGCAGCAGAGAAGCACACGAGGGCCGCAGGGAACTTTTAGAGGAAACTCTTGGTCAACTTCGGAGCTCCAGGGTCGTTTCTGACAAATCCTGATATATTTTGTGATGTAAAGAGCAAGAAAGAAAGAATTTCTCAGAGATTTCTCTTGAAAACCTTAATTCTGTTTTTCCAGCTCTAACATCAAACCCCTCGGGGTCGTGTACGACCTCCTGCGCTGCTCGACATCACCTGGCAGGTGAAGCAAAAACAACACGTGAGATTAAAGAGTATCGAGAGTAAACCTCATCCATCGAAGCTCAACACACGGTTACCTGGCTGTGGGTTCCTTGTATACGCAAGACGCTCATCATGGAAAAAACCGTGACACCTGTCGACTCACCTGGGAGCTCCTCGTCTCCCGTCGCAGGTAATTAAAAGAGGCGCACATGTGGAGGGTTTGGAACCCGAACGCTGTTTTTCTCGACGCCCGTCGCCGCCGGCCTTCAGAGAAGCTCCTGGATTTTCTTGTGTTCGACGGCGACTGATTGAACGTGACGCACGAAGGCTTTTTTATTGAGGCGCCCCTGTGTGTTCGGGGGGGATCTGGCCTCCGTTGACCTGCGTTAAATTGCGGTTTATTAAAAGAGTCCTTCCTTCCTCTCGCCTCCTCCACGACTTCGCACACCTTCTTGATCACTTCCTGTCTGCTTTGACATCCCCCCCCGCCCACTCGCTCTCATCCTTCGTTATTACTCTTGTCTCTCGCCGCCCCCCGGGAAGGGTCTCCACGTCTGAAGGTATCTCCACCACGTGACCCGTCTTCGAAACCCGTCGCCTCGGCCTGTCGGCGCCGTGTAACCAGTCGTTGTCAAAACTCTTGTCATCGCACCTTTGGCGACGAAAGCGGCTGAGAGGTGTCATCCCTCGCTCCCTCGCTCCGACGACTGAACCGGAATCTGAGATGGAAGCGAAGGAAGCGTCTCGTTTTCCAATGTATTCACGGCGTCCGATCTGCATTCTCGGCGTGGCCTGGAATAAGCAAACAATGATTCTCTCGCCTTCAACAGATTTATATTCCGTGTGTGCAGGACGTGTCGTGGTCGCGTCGTCGCGGATCTATAGAGTCGACTTACTGCATGTCTTCTGGGACTTTCTAGGGCCGAGTGAAAAATCCTGAGCGCCGATAAACCGTCGCCACTCGGCAGGACAGCGGTACCGACGCAGGCGTCTCAAAATAGCGAGTGTGTTGCCAAAATAACACATTCTCTCTCAGAGCGGAAGCCAAAACGAATCGGACGCAGCTCAGTGGTTTGTTAGAGAGATTGATGGCGCAGCCGGAGGCGCCATACTTCTGCTGAAGACTGAGCTCTAGTGGCCACACAGAGAACTACAACGATGGCGCAAAAGAATCATTAAAAAAAACATGAATGGAAGTATTCATTCTAATGGAAAAATAACAATAAATAATATTTAAAACATCAACTTTTCAACCAATTTCAAGGTACATTACTAAGTATTCTATATACTATATCTTTCTAATTAAGAGACGTGTGTTTCACTTCAAGTCTTGATGGTATTAATGTTGTTTTCATTCCAGTTTCCAAACATAAACCATAACTTTGTGATCAGACAAACTGTTCAAAGAGTAGCTGTTTTTTTTTAGTAGCAAAAGATTTTTAATAGCTGCCATTATCTTATAAAGTTTGTATTTTCATCTTCAAAGTTTCAATCTGCGTTTTGAATGTAGGCATTAGCACAAAGGTGCCAGTCAGAGAAGCCACAAGAATTAGGTTTACATCCGCTAGCCTTGATAGACAGTTAGAAATGAAAATTGCAATAACAATGCACATTTTATTCTAATAACAATGAACAAATTATAAAGCAGTGTTTAGAACAAAGTGCATCTGTAACTGATTAGCAGCCTTGCATTTAAAATTTAACTGGAATTTATATATATATATATACAGTATGTATACATATATACACAGTAATAAATGTTTAAAAATGTCGACTTCAAAGTATCATAGGAGACAAAAGGCAAATGCTAAATCAAAAGTATTGTTCTTATTATATTCATGGACTGTGTGGAATTCTTTAAAGTAATCCAGATGTTAAACATTAGTTTGAACTTTGAATAGTTCGATCTATAAGGAGCTCGTGTGGTGGGCGTTTTTGGCAGTTTTTCACGCTCCATATTTTCCCAATGGCTGATAGATTTGTGTTCTACGCTTTACAGCAGCTCTCTTCGTCTGCAACAGAAAGGAAGTTATGCAAAAAGATGCAAAAATCCCAAAAGAAAAAGAAAAATGCATTTAATCTGGTGAAACCTAACATGCAGTTCAGCAGCGATTCTGTCTGAAGATAAAGTAAATAAACTAGAGAACAGATAAAAATGATCAACAACATTGGTTCACATCAAACTAGTAAAACATTAAAAAAGTGAATCTATCTTTCATTAATTTAGTTTTAATTGTGAAATTGAAATTCAGTAAATGACGATGTCGTCTCCGTCTTGTTTTCAGTGACTGTATAATAAGTATTGAGAGAGTAAATCTAAGAGAAAAGGTCAAGTCTGGCATCTGACGTGAGCTTCAATTACAAGACTGTCAATTACTTTCGCACTCAAAGTATATTTTTGGATTCGCTAACGTTGATGATCAACAGAAATATGTCCTTCACGCCGGCACCTGAAGAAGAGCCATCCACAGAGTTACTCTCTGGCTGCAGAGCCACCGTACATTTTACCAAAACAACTTTAGTTTGTGTTGTTTTCCTCACGATGAAGTGAGTTTCTGAGACGAGGCAAGTTTGGGTGAATATGATTCAAAGGGCGAGAAGAGAAAGTGGGAAATGGGCGTCAAACATGCAAACAGATGTTTGTATCTCTTTGCTCTTGATGATCTACTGACTCCTTTAAGAAACACCTTAAGACGTTTCTATTTGTTCAGGCTTTTCCTTGAATTTCTCGTTATTATTCATAAATGGACTTGACTTTGAATCTTCATGACGACGATGCATGTTAACCATTTATATTAATGTCAGATGTTACCTCAACCTTATGACTTGATACTTCATGACACTTGATATATATATATATATATATTTATAAATAGATATATGTATGCATCAGGATAGTGTACGTACTAACTAGTAACTAATCCTCCACAGATAGTACGTCTCAAATCAAACTCTGCTGCTACACACTAACAGGAAATGACGCGACAGCTTCTTCTTCTACTACTATTTAACGATGATTTCAACCAGCTGTAGGAACACTATCGCCACCTGCTGGCAGCACGTTTGGTTTGGATCAAGAAATATGAGCAATATTGGCGACATATTTACGCCGGTATCATTGTGTCTCATCCTCCTACTGCTGCTGAAAATACACCTGTAAGTGTAAGTATATGTATATATATATATATATATATATATATATATATATATATATATATATATATATATAAATATACATGACGTTACTTCTGTTTACTTGTTCAGGCTTTTCCTTGAATTTCTCGAACTCCTGTGTTGTTCTCAGTATTATCTTGATCTTTAAAGTATGTACTTTTTTGAGTATTGTTTTGATTGTTTAAGCGCTTTGTGACCCTGGTCTCGAAAAGCACTATATAAATAAATATTACTTACTTACTTACTTACTTACATGTTTGACGCCCCGACATCTGCATAGATCTCAGTCTGGTTTAGTCGACGCTACTAACTAGTTCAAACATAATGTAACTGTCGAGACGAGGGTCTGGTTCCGTCTCAGAGGGTCCGGCTCAGTCTGTCCAGAACATCCATTCATTCGTCTTCATACGGGCCACGGGGCAGTGAAGTCTATCGCACTTCGGTGACCGAGCGACTGCCCCAGAAGTCAAGGAATGAGATCAACGTCAGAGAAGAAGAAGAAAAAGAGATAGAGATGAACGATGGATCGATGGCGGATGATTGGATGAAAGATTCTGTTGAAGAACCACCGGCAGCTTCATAAAGTTCGCTGTTGTTTACCGTCTCGGAGAGTAAACCGTGCGTCGCTCACAAACAACATCTTCAGAAGCTCGACACGCAGTCGGTAAAAGCGCCGCCGCCGAC
The DNA here is from genome assembly GCA_016630915.1 of Callionymus lyra. Taxonomy (NCBI): domain Eukaryota; kingdom Metazoa; phylum Chordata; class Actinopteri; order Syngnathiformes; family Callionymidae; genus Callionymus; species Callionymus lyra. Next base: position 20,536,843 of record JACEEU010000706.1, read on the forward strand.
GGTGAAAACGCATAAAGCCGTCCAGAAGACGAGCGCAGCACTCACTCAAAAATTACATAAAGAGAGAGTTTTTCGGTCGAAGGAAATGGCGTCTTAATGGCTTCCACAAAGTGCTGCGAAGAAAACAAAAACAACAATCAGCGCCGAGAGTCGGTCTGGAGATTTGGCTAATGAGCGGAGATGCGAGATCATCTATTGACTCGAATTACGGTCGCGGGAAACAAAAAAAAGTCTCTTCGCTCGCAGACAATCGTGGATTCGATAACAAAGTTCGACGGAAGTTGCCATGGGAATGAATCCTGGCGCCGGAGGCTGCGTTTGAATAAGCAAAAAACAACATAAATCTAATTAGAGGTGGTTTTTTTTGTGTGTTTTATGAAGAACAACCGCGGCTGTCGGGGACGCGTCTGTTCAGGTGACGCCGGGAAAGCGATCGGCCAATAAATCTCCCGACGCCGCCACGTCGTACACGCCGCTTTATTAGGCGCCGGGCGGCTGCTTCCCCGTCGGAGGGTCTTCTCCCCTCCATACAAATCACTGTTTGTTATTCCTGTTTGTCTTCACGCCGCCGCAATGTTTGCAACAGTTTCACGGACATGCTACGGGAAACTTCGGCGTCAAAACCCGGCGAGTCGAGGAAGGCTTCGCTGGTGGAGCGACACACGCCCACGCAACGAAAACGCTTCGCACGTCGGGAAAGAAAACACACAATTCTGGGAAAGGATGGTGGTTGTTGTCTCGTCGGAGACGCACACGCCGGTGGGAGGAAAGAGAATGAGAATTACACCGCAGGAAATGAAAATGTAGTGGGATGCGGGATAATTAGCTTAAAGGGACAAGGTTATTAAAAACCTATCGAGCGTCTCTGAGTGCTGGTGGTTCACGCGTGGATATGATTTAAAGAGCAAACCCTGTCAGGAGTGGTTCTCCTGAAAGTACTGCGTATTACCGGAGATCATTGTTGGCACCGAGGAATAGAATATCCGCTTCAAAATTCATGTGTAAACGTAGCACTTTTTATGGTATCTGGGTTTTTTTATGTGTTTAAAATGAAATGTATTAGATTTCTATTTTTATTTTATTTACAATAACATGCAAAAATATTCACGCCGTGTCAATTTTGGGTTGTCATTAAACTTGCAGCCGCTAGATGGCAGCAGTCATTACGTCCTCCGCAGCTGAAGGAACATTGAAATCCTGCGATGACTGAGAACGAGAGGATACAGTGGACCCTTTTATAGCTGATGTTTGGGCATATTTGGATTTGAAAACGGATGAAAGCAGTTACGACTGAGGACGAGAGGATACAGTGAGTCCAGCAGCTTTTAAAGCTGATGTTTGGACATATTTTGGTTTGAAAACAAATGAAAGCAGTTACGACTGAGGACGAGAGGATACAGTGAGTCCAGCAGCTTTTAAAGCTGATGTTTGGACATATTTTGGTTTAAAAACAAATGAAAGCAGTTACGACTGAGGACAAGAGGATACAGTGACTCCAGCAGCTTTTAAAGCTGATGTTTGGACATATTTTGGTTTAAAAACAAATGAAAGCAGTTACGACTGAGGACGAGAGGATACGGTGAGTCCAGAAGCTTTTAAAGCTGATGTTTGGACATATTTTGGTTTGAAAACATATGAATGCAGTTACGACTGAGGACGAGAGGATACAGTGAGTCCAGCAGCTTTTAAAGCTGATGTTTGGACATATTTTGGTTTGAAAACAAATGAAAGCATTTACGACTGAGGACGAGAGGATACGGTGAGTCCAGAAGCTTTTAAAGCTGATGTTTGGACATATTTTGGTTTGAAAACAAATGAAAGCATTTACGACTGAGGACGAGAGGATACAGTGACTCCAGCAGCTTTTAAAGCTGATGTTTGGACATATTTTGGTTTGAAAACAAATGAAAGCAGTTACGACTGAGGACGAGAGGATACAGTGAGTCCAGCAGTTTTTAAAGCTGATGTTTGGACATATTGTGGTTTAAAAACAAATTAATTACAACACCAGAGTCAAGTACTCGACAATACTACACATATACACTTGATGATTTGAAGTGTTCGAGTACAGGATTATAAACCTTATATTAGCGTGTAGGGCTGTGTATAAGCAAGAATCTGGGCGTAACATACGTGTCACGATACATGTGTGACGATAACATATATTGGAATACTGGAGGTACAACGATATACTGTTACTTTTAAAGGATTTCATTGTCATCATAGTAACTACATGCTAAACTTGAGTTGCACATCAGTTACTGTCAGATGTAGAAAGAAATTCAAGATCTTTGTGGAGGAAGACGAGCTGGTCCACACGCCTGGACTTCATCCTTCAGACCACATGACTCTGATCAACGTCGCCACTGCCTTGCTTTGTTTTAACGCCGAAATGAGTCGAAACGTCAGCTTTAGAAGCAGCTGGAACTCTGTTGTTTCCTTTCTATTTCACTCATCGCTGCCATTTCACCGGTTTCGTTGTTACTTTTGGCTTGGAGGAAATGAGGAATGTTGCCACCTAGTGGCCGGTGGTTTAATTGCAGCACACAAATGAATAAACGCCGTGAATAATCGAGTGTTGATTGTAAAATAAAATAAAAAAAATCGAATGATTGTCTTTTATATAGACACTATTGAAATATAAACCATAAAATAACTATGAATAAGTAAATATAGACTCGTTGTTTTCCCACTCGTTCACCAGAGACTATTCTGCGAGTCCACGCAAAAAATGTTTCTGCGACTGAGAAATCTTAATTTAGTTAGTTTATCACTTATACCGATGCCAAGGTTAGTTTCCACATAAATAATGACAGAATGATACAAACAATAGCATCAATTGTAACACTACTACTAACATGCTTTTGTGTTTGTGAGTCAGTTTTCTCAAGTCACAAGACATGTTTAAAGTTTTCTTATAAAATAAAACCAACCTTTTCTTTAAGACACGTATCTTCAATCTGAACGTCTCTTTTCGTCTCTTTTTGTAGACATTTGTGCTACAACCCATGGAGTTGCTCAACAACTACACAATAACTACACACTATCTTCCACAGGTTCATATTCAGAGTTCAAAGCCTTCAAAAGTGTCGACCCGAAGACACTTGACGACGTAGAAAGTGTGACAAACTAAAAAGGTCAGAAGCCAGAACAGTCTCTAATGTTACATTTTTCCTTCGTTGAAAATGTCAAAAAGCTCGTGCGGCCAAATCCAATAATGACCGAACTGTCTCACTAGTTGTGCGATTAAAATGCTGCAGCACATCTGCACAACTTTAAATAATGATTCTAACTTCTGCAGCCGTGGAAAGGTCAGGACTGAAGCACAGACGCACAACCAACGACACCGAGATGAAAACATTCATTCTTTGTCTATGGCTGACTACGCTGGTGTGGGGGGGGGGGGCGGGGGGGGGCGGCGGGGGGGCGGAGTCTATCCAAACCTAAAAGGTCACCAGCCTGTTGAAGGACACACAGAGACACACAACCATTCCACACACTCACACCTACAGACCATTCACACTTATCCATCAACCATTGTGTCTTTTTAGACAGTGGGAGGAAAGCAGAGTTCCTGGAGTAAAACCAAGCCTGAGGGACGAACAAACCAAACACAGACAGACATGTTTCCTGAAGCTGGAATCAAACCAGCAACTCATCACTAGTTGTGTTAGAATTGATCAATATTGTGAATATTTCATTAATGTTTTCCATGATAATGTATTGATTTATTTTATTGATTTTTCTCTTTTTCTTTTTTTCTTTTTGGCTCTATTCAATTTTCGGGTTGCCATTAAACTTGCAGCCGCTAGATGGCAGCAGACATTACGTCCTAAACAGCTAAAGGAACATTAAAATCCTGGTGATGACTGAGGGCGAGAGGATACAGTGGACGCTTTTAAAGCTGATGTTTGGACAAATTTTGGTTTGAAAACAAGTGAAAGCAGCTAAGACTTTGTCAGGAGTCATGTGGTCTGTAAATATTACAACACCAGAGTCAAGTACTGGACAATACTACACATATATACTTGTTACTACACTATCACAACACCAGAGTCAAGTACTGGACAATACTACACATATATACTTGTTACTACACTATCACAACACCAGAGTCAAGTACTCGACAATACTACACATATATACTTGTTACTACACTATTACAACACCAGAGTCAAGTACTGGACAATACTACACATATATACTTGTTACTACACTATCACAACACCAGAGTCAAGTACTGGACAATACTACACATATATACTTGTTACTACACTATCACAACACCAGAGATAAGTACTGGACAATACTACACATATATACTTGTTACTACACTATCACAACACCAGAGTCAAGTACTCTACAATACTACACATATATACTTGTTACTACACTATCACAACACCAGAGTCAAGTACCCGACAATACTACACATATATACTTGTTACTACACTATCACCACACTAGAGTCAAGTACCCGACAATACTACACATATATACTTGTTACTACACTATCACCACACCAGAGTCAAGTACTGGACAATACTACACATATATACTTGTTACTACACTATCACAACACCAGAGTCAAGTACTGGACAATACTACACATATATACTTGTTACTACACTATCACAACACCAGAGTCAAGTACTCGACAATACTACACATATATACTTGTTACTACACTATCACAACACCAGAGTCAAGTACTGGACAATACTACACATATATACTTGTTACCACACTATCACAACACCAGAGTCAAGTACTGGACAATACTACACATATATACTTGTTACTACACTATCACAACACCAGAGTCAAGTACTGGACAATACTACACATATATACTTGTTACTACACTATCACAACACCAGAGTCAAGTACTGGACAACACTACACATATATACTTGTTACTACACTATCACAACACCAGAGTCAAGTACTGGACAATACTACACATATATACTTGTTACTACACTATCACCATATATCGCTATATATATGTATGGTAATACGTCACATTACACTCCTACTAACCACAGTCCACACACTTAAACGGTTTGTGCCGAATACATTAAAAAGGAACAATATCTGTAATTAATTTAAATAAATCATATCAATACATAGAATAATGAACTAGTGAAAAAAGAGAAGTACACTTATGTAATATATATAAATACTGGGAGTATGAAGGTAATAACATGGAAGAGCTGCAACACAAACCACAGGTTGTTGACTTGTTGCGTGACAACAAAGGGAAGAAAACTTCATAAAATCCTTCAAAATGGCGTCCGATGGCTCCGAGGCCCCTCCAGGATCGGTCCAGGGACCACATCTCCCACCTGGACCGTCGGCGCCGCCATCATCTGCATCATGGGAGGAGATGAGAGGCCGTAACAGCATTACGCCTCTCGAAACAAAAGAGCGCTGTCAAACAAACGGTCGCTCGGATGCGACCGCCGCCCGGTGCTGGTCCATCACGGCTCGCGCCGGGAGCCCGAGATAACAAGAACGAATGGCGTGACCTCGGGTCTGATAACGACGGCCCCTCATATGACGCCTGAACAGAATCATGGGCGACGAACACGGCAGCACCCGCCCGGGGATTTAACACGAGGAGAAACTGAAACACATTCACTTTCAAGCACTTTTCGGAGGATAATTAAGGAGGCGAAGGTTCAACCGCTTCGAGGGTGTTTTTAAAACCGTCGTGGAATTTCTGTGAAAACGCCTTGAGCCTCAAATCCTTCAGGTGCCGCATCCCCAATAATCCCCACTTGTCCGGCGGCGTCGGATCGACTTTGACTCTCGACGCTCGGCTGGGAAGCGACTGCATGTGTCACATATTTATTTCATCACGTCCTGGATGGCGTCTGACTCATCGCCGCCGACACCAAAAGAACTTATCTGAGCGTCCTTCGCTCGATTCCCGGTTCCTTGACGGCTCTTAGTCGGACTCTTGAGCGCCGCGCCGACAGGAAATGAGTCGGTGTCGTGATGAATGTGGTCGATTCCTGTTTAACGACGACGAGCGGGAAGATTATCAGGCGGCGCTCGTTCCGCTCGTCGTGTTGATCGTTCGACTCCAAGACGTTCGGAGGGAAGAGAAGAAGACTTCGGGGGATTTCCAGTCGTTTCTTTTGACACACGAGTCGCTCTTTTCTAGCTTCGCTCAGCTCACTTGAGAGGAATCCCACCATGGGTTCACATTTAAAGGTGAACTCTGACAGAAGTCACTGGAGGGAAAGATCTTCAGTACACAGTGACATTAAACAAATGGATAGATGGATAGATAGAACTAGATAGATGGAACTAGATAGATGGAACTAGATAGATGGAACTATATAGATGGAACTAGATAGATGGAACTAGATAGATGGAACTAGATAGATGGAACTAGATAGATGGAACTAGATAGATGGAACTAGATAGATGGAACTAGATAGATGGAACTAGATAGATGGAACTAGATAGATGGAACTAGTTAGATGGAACTATAGATATAACTAGATAGATGGAACTAGATAGATGGAACTAGATAGATGGAACTAGATAGATGGAACTAGATAGATAGAACTAGATAGATGGAACTAGATAGATGGAACTAGATAGATGGAACTAGATGGATGGAACTAGTTAGATGGAACTAGATAGATAGAACTAGATAGATGGAACTAGATAGATGGAACTAGATAGATGGAACTAGTTAGATGGAACTAGATAGATATAACTAGATAGATGGAACTAGATAGATGGAACTAGATAGATGGAACTAGATAGATGGAACTAGATAGATAGAACTAGATAGATGGAACTAGATAGATGGAACTAGATAGATGGAACTAGATGGATGGAACTAGTTAGATGGAACTAGATAGATAGAACTAGATAGATGGAACTAGATAGATGGAACTAGATAGATGGAACTAGATAGATAGAACTAGATAGATAGAACTAGATAGATGGAACTAGATAGATGGAACTAGATAGATATAACTAGATAGATGGAACTAGATAGATGGAACTAGATAGATGGAACTAGATAGATGGAACTAGATAGATAGAACTAGATAGATGGAACTAGATAGATGGAACTAGATAGATGGAACTAGATAGATGGAACTAGATAGATGGAACTAGATAGATGGAACTAGATAGATAGAACTAGATAGATGGAACTAGATAGATGGAACTAGATAGATGGAACTAGATAGATATAACTAGATAGATGGAACTAGATAGATGGAACTAGATAGATGGAACTAGATAGATGGAACTAGATAGATGGAACTAGATAGATAGAACTAGATAGATGGAACTAGATAGATGGAACTAGTTAGATGGAACTAGATAGATGGAACTAGATAGATAGAACTAGATAGATGGAACTAGATAGATGGAACTAGATAGATAGAACTAGATAGATGGAACTAGATAGATGGAACTAGATAGATAGAACTAGATAGATGGAACTAGATAGATGGAACTAGATAGATAGAACTAGATAGATGGAACTAGATAGATGGAACTAGATAGATGGAACTAGATAGATATAACTAGATAGATGGAACTAGATAGATGGAACTAGATAGATGGAACTAGATAGATGGAACTAGATAGATAGAACTAGATAGATGGAACTAGATAGATGGAACTAGATAGATGGAACTAGCTAGATGGAACTAGATAGATAGAACTAGATAGATGGAACTAGATAGATGGAACTAGATAGATATAACTAGATAGATGGAACTAGATAGATGGAACTAGATAGATGGAACTAGATAGATATAACTAGATAGATGGAACTAGATAGATGGAACTAGATAGATGGAACTAGATAGATGGAACTAGATAGATAGAACTAGATAGATGGAACTAGATAGATATAACTAGATAGATGGAACTAGATAGATGGAACTAGATAGATGGAACTAGATAGATATAACTAGATAGATGGAACTAGATAGATGGAACTAGATAGATAGAACTAGATAGGTGGAACTAGATAGATGGAACTAGATAGATGGAACTAGATAGATAGAACTAGATAGATGGAACTAGATAGATGGAACTAGATAGATGGAACTAGATAGATGGAACTAGATAGATAGAACGATAGAACGATAGCTAGAACTAGATAGAACTAAAAAAACTTTGGATAGAACGATAGATAGAACTAAACTTTAGACTTTAGACTTTCTCTTATTGTCATTGCACAGAAAACACAGCAGTGAAACTGGCAACGAAATTTTGTTGCTTGGCAACCGTTAAAAAACACAGCAGAGATGTATGTATAAAAAGTATAAATATGAATAGTAATAAGTTAAAAATAGTGCAATATAGTATAAACAGAATAAATAAATAACTAGATAGATAGATTGATAGATAGAACTATAGATTGATAGATAGAACTTTAGATAGAACGAAAAATAGAACGATAGACAGAACTAGATAGATAGATCGATAGATAGATCGATAGATAGAACGATAGAACAATAGAACGATAGAACTAGATCGATAGATCGATAGATTGATAGATCGATAGATTGAACAATAGAACTAGATAGATAGAACGATAGAACTAGATAGATTGATAGATGGATGGATGGATGGATGGATAGATAGATAGATGTCTCCTTGTTTTAAACCACTGATGACATAGTAAGAACTATTTTGTTACTTATTTTCTTAGCAAGTAACTTGGAAAAATTACAAATTTGTGCACATCTGAAAAATGCTAAATAAATCATAACACAATGCGCAACTATTGAATAAATCATATAGTGGGTGATAAATACATGCTTTTTATCCTCCCTGAAGATGCTACGTTGAAGGTTAAATTGCAACTGCAATACTACTACGTGCTACTACGTCATTCTGTAATAATTACTTTGAATTTGAACAGTCATGACTCCCACAGTAGAACGATTGTGTGATTATTTCAATGATTTTGTATCATGTTCAAACAGTCATTCTTCCCCTTAATGTAAATATATATTCATTATTGTATTTTATAAATGCCGAAGAACGACAACAAAAGTCGAGGTGAAGCAAAAGTCTTCGCCTGACGTTCAAACTTGAATAAAGCCACTTTCGGGGTTCACCAAACACAGGCTTAGACCAGAGTGCGTCTGACTTAGAGTGGTTTCCGATTCTGCACGACGCGGGATTATGTAAGTGTACTTTTTCAGTGAAAGCGTGTTTTAAATTGTCAGGAAATACTTTGAAGTTAAGAGGGGGAGTTTGAAAAGAAAGGGTGAAAAGGTTCTTTTTAAGGACAAAATGTTCTTTTCTTAAGCTTACGTTTCTTTCACACTCACTGTCTCGAGGAAGAAGTTTGATTTTTTTTTAAATCTCATGCTCTCACACACACACACACACACACACACACACACACACATACGTATGTAGCCTGCAACAGTCCATACATCATTGAAAACTGACATTGTTTCCCAGAAATATTTCTTGTTTTTTTTCCTCTGACAGCAAAGTTATGAGCCTGAGGTTCAACGACAGTTTTCATTAAGAAGGTTGAGGTCCTTCGACTCTGGGCCGGTGTGATGGAAAGAAAGGCTGGAACAGGTTGAAGGATCTTGAGAAGGAGGAATGTTGGATGAGAAAGTTAAGAGAATCAGAGACATCTCCTCTCTTGACTGAACATTTCAGATACTTAAGTACTTAAGTAAGTAAGTAATTTATATTTGTAGAGCTTTTCCAGACCAGGGTCACAAAGCGCTTAAACAATCAAAACAATACTATAAAATAAATATTTAAAAGATCAAAACAACACAGAGACAAACACAAGAGTCTCACAAAATCAAAGAAAAGCTGAAATAAAAGTGTCTTGAGATGTTTCTTGAAGGAGTCAGTAGATCATCAAACACAGATGTTTCTTGAAGGAGTCAGTAGATCATCAAACACAGATGTTTCTTGAAGGAGTCAGTAGATCATCAAACACAGATGTTTCTTGAAGGAGTCAGTAGATCATCAAACACAGATGTTTCTTGAAGGAGTCAGTAGATCATCAAACACGAGATGTTTCTTGAAGGAGTGAGTAGATCACCAAACACAGATGTTTCTTGAAGGGGTCCAGTAGATCATCAAACACAGATGTTTCTTGAAGGAGTCAGTAGATCATCAAACACGAGATGTTTCTTGAAGGAGTCAGTAGATCATCAAACACAGATGTTTCTTGAAGGAGTCAGTAGATCATCAAACACAGATGTTTCTTGAAGGAGTCAGTAGATCATCAAACACAGATGTTTCTTGAAGGAGTCAGTAGATCATCAAACACAGATGTTTCTTGAAGGAGTCAGTAGATCATCAAACACAGATGTTTCTCTTGAAGGAGTCAGTAGATCATCAAACACAGATGTTTCTTGAAGGAGTCAGTAGATCATCAAACACAGATGTTTCTTGAAGGAGTCAGTAGATCATCAAACACAGAGATGTTTCTTGAAGGAGTCAGTAGATCATCAAACACAGATGTTTCTTGAAGGAGTCAGTAGATCATCAAACACAGATGTTTCTTGAAGGAGTCAGTAGATCATCAAACACAGATGTTTCTTGAAGGAGTCAGTAGATCATCAAACACAGATGTTTCTTGAAGGAGTCAGTAGATCATCAAACACAGATGTTTCTTGAAGGAGTCAGTAGATCATCAAACACAGAGATGGTTCTTGAAGGAGTCAGTAGATCATCAAACACAGATGTTTCTTGAAGGAGTCAGTAGATCATCAAACACAGAGATGGTTCTTGAAGGAGTCAGTAGATCATCAAACACAGAGATGTTTCTTGAAGGAGTCAGTAGATCATCAAACACAGAGATGTTTCTTGAAGGAGTCAGTAGATCATCAAACACAGAGATGTTTCTTGAAGGAGTCAGTAGATCATCAAACACAGATGTTTCTTGAAGGAGTCAGTAGATCATCAAACACAGATGTTTCTTGAAGGAGTCAGTAGATCATCAAACACAGATGTTTCTTGAAGGAGTCAGTAGATCATCAAACACAGATGTTTCTTGAAGGAGTCAGTAGATCATCAAACACAGATGTTTCTTGAAGGAGTCAGTAGATCATCAAACACAGATGTTTCTTGAAGGAGTCAGTAGATCATCAAACACAGAGATGTTTCTTGAAGGAGTCAGTAGATCATCAAACACAGAGATGTTTCTTGAAGGAGTCAGTAGATCATCAAACACAGATGTTTCTTGAAGGAGTCAGTAGATCATCAAACAGATGTTTCTTGAAGGAGTCAGTAGATCATCAAACACAGATGTTTCTTGAAGGAGTCAGTAGATCATCAAACAGATGTTTCTTGAAGCAGTCAGTAGATCATCAAACACAGATGTTTCTTGAAGGAGTCAGTAGATCATCAAACACAGATGTTTCTTGAAGGAGTCAGTAGATCATCAAACACAGATGTTTCTTGAAGGAGTCAGTAGATCATCAAACACAGATGTTTCTTGAAGGAGTCAGTAGATCATCAAACACAGATGTTTCTTGAAGGAGTCAGTAGATCATCAAACACAGTGGTTTCTTGAAGGAGTCAGTAGATCATCAAACACAGATGTTTCTTGAAGGAGTCAGTAGATCATCAAACACAGATGTTTCTTGAAGGAGTCAGTAGATCATCAAACACAGATGTTTCTTGAAGGAGTCAGTAGATCATCAAACACAGATGTTTCTTGAAGGAGTCAGTAGATCATCAAACACAGAGATGGTTCCAAAGCTTAGGAGCAACAGTCTGGAAGGATTTCTCTCCTCTGGTCCGGAAGTTCAGGAACCATCAGTAGATTCTGATCCACAGACCTCAGAGCCCGAGCTGGGGTGTAAGTCTGGATCAGATCACTGTTGGAAGGTCTGACCATGAATAGATGTGAAAGTAAGAACCAGAATTTTAAAGTTGATCCTGAAAGAAAATGGCAGCCAGTGAAGAGTTTGAAGGAGAAATGTGAGTTCTTCTACTAGAGAACGACACAAACACATGGATCATAAGATCCAGATCGTATTGTGACAACATTTTCCTAAATTTAGAGGTTTTCTCAGTTGAAACAGTTTCTGGCAAATAAGTAACATTTAAATGCTTTGTCTGTTGTCAAACAAGACTGAGCGACATCAGAGAGGAGCCGCCGGCGCGTCGCGATATCACCAAATCAATAATAAATCCTTGTACACGCACACATAACACTTCATAAATGACGCTAACAACTTAGCTCGTTAGCATACGGTGAAGACACACACATAACACTTCATAAATGACGCTAACAACTTAGCTCGTTAGCATAAGGTGAAGACGGACAGGTTTGTTTGGAAGTTCACGATCTTATAAGAAAACAACTGAGACGAGATGAAAAGTTTTTAGCCATAGCAACCGAGGCTAGTAAGCTGCGCCGCACAGTTCACAGACGGACGGAGACGTAAAACAACGAGACATAGAAGTACAAATTGACAACTTTACAGAACATTACACTGATTGGCCAAAAGTTTGGAAACACCCTTTCATTCAATGTGTATTCTTTATTTTCATGAACATATAGATAGTATATTATCACTGAAGCCATCAAAACTAAATAAATACACATGGAATTATCTACTCAACACACACATTTGAAACAACTGGACACATACGTCTGATTGTCTGGTTTCTTCAAAGTAGCCACATTTATTCGAACACCGGCTTTTTAGATTTTGATCTTTTTCTTTAAGGCTTCAAGAGGTGCTCACCTGACGTGGTTCTCACTTCACAGGTGTGTCTCGTCTCGGTTACTTTGTGGAATTTCTAATGTTGTGCCATCAGTCGTGTCAGGTAGAAACGCAGCCCACAGCCTTATTGGACGACGGTTCGACTTCATTTTAAGAACCAATCAGAGAAACCAGTGACTTTAGACCAGAACACTTTGAAAGAGCCTGTGAGATGTGTCCAAACTTTTAGCCTGTACTCTTTGTATTTAATCTATATTTACAAATCTCCAGGACTCACAACCTGTAGAAAAACAGATTTGCAAATACTAAATACGTTCATTGAGGTAAAACACATAAATCAAATACGTCCTAAAACTTGTCAAAACTATCTTTATTTCTGTGCATCTGTACTCACAGTGCGACACTTTTGTACGATTGTTTCCTTTGTTTGTGTAAAGATCTATTCGACAGGTGATCCCAGGAGTCGACGTTCAATAACAGGTTATTTTTCCAATACTGATGATGATGATAATGTGTTATTTACGACTTCAAATCAAGCTCGCAGCCGCCGCCGCGAACATCTGCGTCTGTAATGAGTGTTCATCGAATCATGCGCGGGGACGACATTTTTACTGGAGCGTCTCCTTTTTATTTCCCTCGCCAACAATTTGTTTCATGCTTTCAACAGGGCCTGGCATCAAATATACATCGGCGTCATAAAAGTTTAAGCAGCCGCGGGGCTGGAGTGCACCCGGAGAGCCATCTGCGATGACAAAACGCCGCCACGTTACCTCGGACAAATAACCGCACACGGCTACGCCGGCTTCCCTTCCACCCATTATCCTCTAATCACTCGATACACGATACACGCAACCCTTCCTCGGCCCGGACAGCTTTCCGATGGTTTTTGAAGCACCTAATGGCGGCGACGGCGGAACATCTTCGCCGTGTTCTTTGACTCCGACCACCGACTCAATTAATGAGCGAAGGAAGCCACCCTTTTTTCCTAATGTCAGCCCAAACACCTCTCGCCCAGAAACCAATTACCGGCGCCGGTCGGCGTGGGTTCCTCGTGACGCGCTCGCCGAGACGAACTAACGTGACGCCCGTGACAGCGTTGCGACGAGAGATCAGGAGTTCAGGCCACGGCGAGATGAATCCTTTGCTTTGGCTTCCGTCCGAGCTCACTCCCATCTCTGTCGCTACGTTGTGACCTGAAACTATAAGCCAACGTGGGCTGCTGCCCGACTCTGGCAGCTTTAGTATTCCACACTCAACCCACTCATCCATCACTTTTTTAAGGTCAGCTTCTATTTCCAGTTACTCTATCAGCGGATACACAGGCTATCACGCTCAAACTTCACTTCCACACAAATAAAACTTCGAATCAACAGACTTTTCTGCAGACAAGATGCCAATATCTACCGTATTATCTGGAATGTAGGGAGGGGGAGGGGGTTTGGCGCCGGGCCCGGGCAGGGGTAGGGTTTTTTAAAAAAAAAAAAAAAAAAAAAAACAAAGAAAAGGGGAGGGGGGGGGGGCGGGGGGGGGGGGTTTATATAATAAAAAAAAACCCCCCGGCCCCCCGGGGCGGGGGGGGGGGGGGGGCCCCCCCCGGGCCCCCCCTTTAAAGAGCCAAGGGAACAAAAGAAAAAAACCCCCCCCCCCCCCCCCCCCACACACCCCCCCCAGGGGAAAGACCAAGGGGGGGGAAGAAAAAAAAAAAAAAACAAAAAAAAAAAACCCCCCCCCCCCCCCCCCCCCCCCCCCCCCCCCCCCCCCCCCCCACCCCCCCCCCCCCCCCAAGACCCCCCCCCACCCCCCCCCCCCCCCCCTTTTTTTTTTTTCCCCTATCCTTTTTAATTATTCCCCCCCCCCCCCCCCCCCTTTCCCCCCCAAACCCCCCCCAAAAAAAACAAAAAAACTTTGCCAATAAATACAACAAAACCCCAAAAAGTAATACACACACGAACAAAAAAAAAAAAACCCCCAATAGGTGCCTTGGTAAGTTATAAAATGGGAAAACTTATGGAGAAACACTGCGGAGCCTCATGGAGTTATACTACGGAACTTTGCGAAGAAATACTACGTAGCATCGCTGAGAAATACTACACAACCTCACTAAAAACACTACAGAGCCACTTATGGAGAAACACTGCGGAGCCTCATGGAGTTATACTACAGAACTTTGCGAAGAAATACTACATAGCTTTGCTGATAAATACTACGGAGCCTCAAGAAGTAATACTACATGCGTGACATGAAGAAGGAATACCACGTAGCCCTTCAGAAAAATACTACAAAGCCTCACAGGGTAATAATATGGAGCCTTGCAGATGAATACTACATAGCCTCGCAGTGTAATAATACATTGCCTCAGGGAGTAATACTACGGTGCCTTGGTAAGTTATAAAATGGGAAAACTTATGGAGAAACACTGCGGAGCCTCATGGAGTTATACTACGGAACTTTGCGAAGAAATACTACGTAGCATCGCTGAGAAATACTACACAACCTCACTAAAAACACTACAGAGCCACTTATGGAGAAACACTGCGGAGCCTCATGGAGTTATACTACAGAACTTTGCGAAGAAATACTACATAGCTTTGCTGATAAATACTACGGAGCCTCAAGAAGTAATACTACATGCGTGACATGAAGAAGGAATACCACGTAGCCCTTCAGAAAAATACTACAAAGCCTCACAGAGTAATAATATGGAGCCTTGCAGATGAATACTACATAGCCTCGCAGTGTAATAATACATTGCCTCAGGGAGTAATACTACGGTGCCTTGGTAAGTTATAAAATGGGAAAACTTATGGAGAAACACTGTGGAGCCTCATGAAGTTATACTACGGAACTTTGCGAAGAAATACTACGTAGCATCGCTGAGAAATACTACAGAACCTCACTAAAAACACTACAGAGCCACTTATGGAGAAACACTGCGGAGCCTCATGGAGTTATACTACAGAACTTTGCGAAGAAATACTACATAGCTTTGCTGATAAATACTACAGAGCCTCAAGGAGTAATACTACATGCGTGACATGAAGAAGGAATACTACGTAGCCCTTCAGAAAAATACTACAAAGCCTCACAGAGTAATAATATGGAGCCTTCCCGAGTAATACAGCGGGATCCTCGCTGACAAATACTACTGAGTCACTTGGAGATACTTCGGAACCTTATGGAGAAATACTACTGAGGTTTGGCGTGTATTTCTACTTAGCATTGTTATAAATTATTACGGTGCCTCGCTGTGAAATACTACAGCGACTCGCGAATACTACGGAGGCTTGTTGTGCGACTTTTTGTACTACATAGAATCCGACGGAGGTCAGTAAGGAAGAGCAGAAAATTAAGGGCACCGTCAAATTTAGAGAAAACTAAAGGACTCTAGGTGATCTTCATAATCTGAAAAATATACTAATGTATTATGAAATCACTATTGAGCAAAACAAACTATGAACCTCTCCAGACAGAGAGTTATTCTTCAAAGCATTTATGGATCCACATGGTAATAAAATCACCAGTTTACATGATTTAAAATCTCTGAGAAATATCCGTTTAAGAAAATGTTTTAACAGATGGTTAATGATG
This sequence comes from Callionymus lyra, assembly GCA_016630915.1. Classification (NCBI taxonomy): domain Eukaryota; kingdom Metazoa; phylum Chordata; class Actinopteri; order Syngnathiformes; family Callionymidae; genus Callionymus; species Callionymus lyra. Next base: position 20,553,144 of record JACEEU010000706.1, read on the forward strand.
TGGTTCGGAGGTTATAACACGATTATTACAGGTGACTCTCACGGAAATAACGATACACTTTTATTCATAGAACAACTCACACATGGAACATACAATACGAAGTGGACTTTTAGAATGTGTGACGGGTTCGTCACCACAGCGAGTGACTTCACACTCATTTGCACCTTCATTCACCTGAGGCTGGGGGAAGAAAGAGCACAAAGAGAACCAGTGTTGGTGTAAAAATGACGTGTTTTCAATTAAAAATGAATGAAACGTTGACAATCCGCGAGACATTCATGTCCCACGTGAACACGAAACACCTCGTAACGACACCAACACACCGACAGAATAACACAAAGGCGCCTCAGAAACACGAGGCTGTCATCTTCGGGATCAGGATTTCTCCGGCAGGAAGAGGCCTGAGAAGAAAAGGTCGACGGCGAGAAGAAATTGAGAGACACGTGCAATAATTGAGCGATTAAACTGTCAGACTCGACCGCGATGAGGAATAAATGCCAGGAAAACACTGTTTGTTCTCACTTGAATGAGAAACAGTTGTGAACATAACTTGGAGTTGTTTAACAGGCAGCTCCTCTCAGGGGGTCTCAGGCACATCTCTTAGCACCCTTGGTTACGGGGAAAAGTAACCAGACTGTCCTAAACTGGAACTTTTCAATTCATCAATCACTATCCTATCACTTTTACCGTTTGTGGAAGTAACCATATCAACTTGAACATTGGTTTTGAGCAAACCATCTGGCGTGAAACGACTTGGCCGGAGTTCGACGGATTAGGTCTGCCCCGTGGCCTCCTCCCAGGGATCTCCTCTCATCCTCAAGGGAGAGTCCAGACGGATCTGGTTCCAGAAGAACTGTCCATCAACCGCTGAATAAACTCATTTCTCACCACCAGTGATGTTGACGCACAAAACTAACCGTCCATATTTGTGAGATAAAACTAAATAAAACTAAAACTATGCAACATCACTCTCTATGAACCCAACAACTGTTTGATGACGTGAAGCATTAACGTGTTTTGTTCTTATTTTTATTTTTATGAATTATCGTCTGTATTGCTGTGAATTGATATTTGGAAAAACTATTTCACGAAGGAGACCTTAAGGAGATCAATAAAGTTCCATCCATCCATCCATCCATCCATCCATCCATCCATCCATCCATCCATCCATCCATCCATCCATCCATCCATCCATCCATCCATCCATCCATCCATCCATCCATCCATCCATCCATCCATCCATCCACCCATCCATCCATCCACACATCCACACATCCATACATATATACAAACAACCCATCCATCCGTCCATCCATCCATCCATCCATCCATCCATCCATCCATCCATCCATCCATCCATCCATCCATCCATCCATCCATCCATCTTTCCATCCATCCATCCATCCATCCATCCACACATCCACACATCCATACATCCATACATATATACAAACAATCCGTATATCCATCCATCCGTCCATCCGTCCATCCATCCATCCATCCATCCATCCATCCATCCATACATATATACAAACAATCCGCCCATCCATCCATCCATACTTCCATCCATACTTCCATCCATCCATCCATCCATCCATCCACACATCCACACATCCATACATATATACAAACAATCCATCCATCCATCCGTCCATCCACACATCCATCCATCCATCCATCCATACTTCCATCCATCCATCCATCCATCCATCCATCCATCCATCCATCCATCCATCCATCCATCCATCCATCCATCCATCCATCCATCCATCCATCCATCCATCCATCCATCCATCCATCCATCCATCCATCCATCCATCCATCCATCCATCCATCCATCCATCCATCCATCCATCCATCCATCCATCCATCCATCCATCCATCCATCCATCCATCCATCCATCCATCCATCCATGTTTCATAATAGAATAATCGTAGCACCGTCTCGTGCTCTTTGACCTCCACCTCAAACATCAACTTGCTAGTGAACTCTAAACACTGACTCCATGACGCCTCCGATCCACACACACAGTTGTCATCAGTGAATACAAACACACACTTCTATCTACACTGCAAATGTACTCGTCTCTCGTCTAAACTAATTACCACCGTTTTCCTCCTCATTGACGAGACGTCAACGTTTGAGAAATTAAACGTTTCTCCATTATCAACTTATCTTCGTGACTCAGGGAAAAAAAAGGCAATTGAAATAGCAATTTGTGTGTGTGTGTGTGTGTGTGTGTGTGTGTGTGTGTTTACTGACGTAACAGGCGCTGTGCACAACCACCATCCGTCTCCCACACACTGTCAGCAGGGGAGCTTAAGAGTACAGACGCTGAAACGCCGAGTCCTAATGCGAGCTCTGACTTGGCACATATTAGAGGAGAAAGTTTGCCGAGGAAAAAAGTTTATCTCTGCAAACTGTTGTTTCTGAGGAATATTTACACGCCGCCGCCACATCGGATCCTCCAAGAATTAAAACCACGACAGAGATAAACCTTCTGCATCGACGACGTTCGTTTGTTTATTTTCATTCAATTGTGTCTTTATTCTTTGATTCCTATTAATTGGACACAGGCTGTCGGCTTCCGCTTCCATTAGCCGGTGATTAACACGCCAGAATATCCCTCGACACACATTGTCAAAACAAATATTGACTCTTAAAATACGTTGAATTATCCAACTATCGTCGGCGCTTCGTGGCTCCAATTAGACTCGTGGTTGAGGACACGGAAGGTGTTCCTGATGACATTATCGTCTGGATCTGTCGCTGGCTTTGTTGCCGACACCTTCCAAGTGGATAAATACGCTTAATTAGACTCGCATCGTGTGTCGGGACGCGACCAAGTGGAACTGAACTCGGCTAAATTGCTCATTATACTCTCATTTTTTTTTTTTTTTTGTTGGGACGAGCGCCGACGCACAAGCTGCCACACGTTGTGAATTATTGTGACTGTTTGGCAACACCGCGAATCTTCAACAGCCTCCCAAAAGATGTGATTAAATGCGTTTAGGTCCCGGCGTCGAACCGTCAGTCCGACGGCGTCTGGGCCCTGAAGACCGTCGCGGTTCCATTGGTGAGTTGATGAACTTAAACCTGACTTTCGATGTCATGGGTTGATGCCGAGTGTCGTCTCAGGAAAACACAAACATTCCATCGTGGATTCGTGACCACAGCCACGTCAAGAACGATAAACATAAAACCACAAAACGCACATTAGAAAAAGAAGCTCAAAAAGTGATGAGAAACTCTGATACAACTTTCAAAATGAAAGTTTATACGGCCATCGAAGAAGGATATCAATGTCATAAACTTTCAATAATAACAGGGAGACACGGCCCATCATGCATCAGTAAAAACGTAATGTCATGTGTAAAGTCGGGATGAATATTATGGATCAATTTCACATTAATCTTGCAGAATAATGAGTTTGAGATTTTTACTGTTGATGAGCTTGTTAACTTTATCACCCACCGACGGAGAGATAATCATGCAATGAACGCTGGGAAATAAAGGATTTGTGAGGTCGCCGACATGCTGTTTATCGACGTTTATAGAAAGTTTGAATGCCAGTGGTTCGACTGGATAATCAGTCGTCTGCGTAACGTGTCGATATAAACCAAGGTAATGAAGTCCGACGTGGGAGAAACAGATATGGCATTTGAAAGTCCGAACGGTGACGATTTATTTTTGGACGTCACATGACGTTGGTTTCACTCCTGCTGGAGTCAATCTCGACACCCAGAGTCAGTTAGAGTTTTAAAGTTCACCTGAAAGCAAGTCTTGGGCTGTAGAAACATAAAAGAAATCGGAAAAATATCGATATCGTGATATTGACACGTGCGATAATTTATATATTTTTATTGTATAAATCAAGCATTTCCTAAATCCGTACTTCGACCAATAAGTGTCACGTTCTGTAAAGTTGCCAATTTGTACTTCTATGTCTCGTTGTTGTTTACGTCTCCGTCCATCTGTGAACTGTGTGGCGCAGCTTGCTATAATGCTAGGCTCGGTTGCTATGGCGACGCGTCTTGCCGGCGCTGACTCAGCTCAGTAATACTAACTCTGTCACTCAACCCCCCCCAACCCCCGGCCCCCGGGAAAAAATCCCCCCCCCCCTCCCCCCCCACCCCCTTGCCCCCCCGTGGGACCCCCCCCCCCCCCCCCCCCCCCCCCCCCTGGCCCCCCCCGGGAATCCCCCCCCCCCCCCCCTCCCCCCCCCCCCCCCCCCCCCCGGGAACCCCCCCCCCCCCCCCCCCCCCCCCCCCCCCCCCCCCCCCGGGGGCCCCCCCCCCCCCCCCCCCCCCCCCCCCCCCCCCCCCCCCCCCCCCCCCCCCCCCCCCCCCCCCACAAACTGATCCAGTGAAGTAATACTAACTTATGATCTAGTCAAACACTAGTGATCCAGTCACTCGTCTCTTTCAACCTCTTTTGTTAAAGCAACATATTGTAAGAACTTTTCTTATAAGATCGTGAACTTCCAAACAAACCTGTCCGTCTTCAGCGTATGCTAACGAGCTAAGTTGTTAGCGTCATTTATAAAGTGTTATGTGTGCGTCTTCACCGTATGCTAACGAGCTAAGTTGTTAGCGTCATTTATAAAGTGTTATGTGTGCGTGTACAAGGAGGTGGATTTATTATTGATTTGGTGACATCGCGACGCGCCGGCGGCTCCTCTCTGATGTCTCTCAGTTTTTATGATCATGTCGGCACAGAAGCGTGGAAATAAACTAAATGGTAATAGCGCATCGTTTTCCTTCTCTAAACCCCTGACCTTCACCTTAGGTGAAAGAAAAAAAAGAAAAGAATATTGATATTGCACTTCAAGACACCCATATAGAATATCGCACATATTTCCAACATGGTGCAGTCCTACTAAATGGCAACTTCCTCTGATGAATGAGAGATTTAAAAAAAAAAATCTATTTTCATACCTCAAACTAGACGAGAAACCCTATATTGTCCTTGAAGGTAAGAAGACGTGTGATAACGTGCCCTCGCTGAGGATGTAACAGGACACTCTGACACCTGCCACTGTCCACCGTCTGGCTTTTAACCGCGCGACGGCAACCGTCTCCTTTTAAATGAGCTCATTTGTGGCTACCAGCCTACACTGGAGGTGGACTGTCAAGAGGCCAAGGTGGGGTGTCAGGACACGGTGGTTTCTACTGCGGAAAAAAAACCCCACAATCACGCTTTAATTGCCTCAGACTCCACCGGATGAAACCTAACAAGCCCACGTCCGGAAAAAGAACTCGCAGCAGCTCACACTGAATATGCAGCAACACTATTTTAATGTTCCCGGTGACAAAAGTGAACATTTCTTATGAAGAACGACGTTTCCAGCAGGTGGACGACAAGCTCGCTTCTCTGGGTTGATCAGAGGTTCTCTTTGGAGTCTCCACGCCCGAGGCGCCGCTTCAAGCAAATCATGATATTCTCCCTGAAGCCACGACTACGATCAGGAGACTCCGAACGACCAAAGAGTGTTTTTGTTTGTGAACACGCTCGGAATGTATGCAGTACAACCCTTTGAATCCAGAGAAGCTTGAAAGAAAATGCGTTTCTAAAATAATAAAATAGAGGACGAGGATAAATGCTTGGATAGAAGTACAGACGGATGGTTGAATGATTAGAATACTGAATAGATGAAAGGGTAGATAAAAAGAATGATAGATTAATGAATGATAGAAAGATGGAGATGGGAATGAATAAATACATGGAAGGATGGACAAATTGATGAATGGATAAAGGATGGAGGTGAATGAATGCATGAGTGGATGTATAAATAAATAGAAGGGCGGTTGATGTAAACTGGTTAACTCTGTTGTTAACTCTAGTTGTTATCTCTGTTGTTATCTCTAATTGTTAACTCTGTTGTTAGCTCTGTTGTTATCTCTGTTGTTAGCTCTAATTGTTAACTCTGTTGTTAGCTCTGTTGTTATCTCTGTTGTTAGCTCTAATTGTTAACTCTGTTGTTAGCTCTGTTATTATCTCTGTTGTTAGCTCTAACTCTTGTTAGCTCTGCTGTTAGCTCTGTTATTAACTCTGCTGTTAGCTCTAATTGTTAGGTCTAACTCTGTTGTTAGCTCTGTTGTTATCTCTGTTGTTAGCTCTAATTGTTAACTCTGTTGTTAGCTCTGTTATTATCTCTGTTGTTATCTCTAATTGTTAACTCTGTTGTTAGCTCTGTTATTATCTCTGTTGTTATCTCTAATTGTTAACTCTGTTGTTAGCTCTGTTGTTATCTCTGTTGTTAGCTCTAATTGTTAACTCTGTTGTTAGCTCTGTTGTTATCTCTGTTGTTAGCTCTAATTGTTATCTATGTTGTTAGCTCTAATTGTTAACTCTGCTGTTAGCTCTGTTGTTAGCTCTGTTGTTAGCTCTGTTGTTTGCTCTGTTGTTAGCTCTGTTGTTAGCTCTGTTGTTAACTCCACTGTTAGCTCTGTTGTTAGCTCTGTTATTAGCTCTGCTGTTAGCTCTGTTGTTAGCTCTAGTTGGTAACTCCGCTGTTAGCTCTGCTGTTAGCTCTGTTGTTAGGTCTAGTTGTTTACTCTGCTGTTAGCTCTGCTGTTAGCTCTGTTGTTAGCTCTGTTGTTAGCTCTGCTGTTAGCTCTGCTGTTAGCTCTGCTGTTAGCTCTACTGTTAGCTCTGCTGTTAGCTCTGCCCTTAGCTCTGCTGTTAGCTCTGCCAATAGCTCTGCAGTTAGCTCTAATTGTTAACTCTGTTGTTAGCTCTGTTGTTATCTCTGTTGTTAGCTCTAATTGTTAACTCTGCTGTTAGCTCTAGTTGTTAGCTCTGTTGTTAGCTCTGTTTTTAGCTCTGTTGCTAGCTCTGTTATTAGCTCTGCCCTTAGCTCTGCTGTTAGCTCTGCCAATAGCTCTGCCGTTAGCTCTGTTGTTAGCTCTGCTGTTAGCTCTGTTGTTAGCTTAGTTGTTAGCCGCAGCTATGTCACCGGGGCCGGCGCGTGACGTCAGCGCAAATATAGTTTTCATTTTTAAAATATCAATCCATTGCTGTTGAATATCGATACAGTATCGGGAATAAAAAAGTATATCAAAATATCGTTATATGGAGATTTTCTTCCGCCTCTACTACTTACCTTGCTATGCACTGTTCACCATGTTATTCTTGCTACGAACCCTGAAGTGAAGCCAAACACTCTGAGACCTCCATTATATCGGACGCACACGGAGACAATCCAGAGCTCTTTGCCGAGACGCTGAAAGAGTTTGTGATTTCTGAAGGTCAAGCTTTCGTACATTACAGGAACTTCTTTGTCCACGATTTCAATAGGCAAGTATTGACGCGGCGACGTGGGACCTTTATTCAGATGCAGCTATGGATCCTTCTCTGCAGTGAGTGAGGAGCCACTGCTCGGCATATGAATAAACCTTCGGAGTGGCTCGGCGTGAGAACCTTCGATCAGCTCCAACACACACATCCTCACACACCCGTCATTCAGGCGCTTCATCAACACGTCTGGATTGTTAGCGTTCACACACTCTGGGCCGTGAACATGGAGGTAATATCGGTGTATTCACAGGAGAGCCCTGAGAGAGAAGGAGGATTGTCATCGCGGCCTGACCATTGATCCGATTACTGTATTTGTCATTATGGCAAACTGACATTTCATCATCCATTAGGGACGATGAAATTGTATCGGTGCAGCCGCTGGAATTTAATTAAAGAACGACCAATACAGTGAACCTTGATGCTTCGGACCGAACATACCGTGGAGGAAGATCTACTTTCACTTAGAGAACTAAATGACTTTGACTACATTTTATTTTGTTGTGTATTGTTTTTTTATAGATTTTTTTTGGTTGTTTTGCTGAGAATTTTGGCCATTTGTTAACCAGGAGCTGGATTTCCCGGCATTGGTCAGAGATTTTAATAGAGCAACCAAGAGTATACACCGAGAACTGATCTGGAGTCTACTACTTACTTAAAAGTTTGCTACAGTAAATTTTCGGCCGCTAGAAATGAGGCGGAAGCTGCTAAATGCCAAAAATGGTGACTTTTAAAAAATATCTCTAATGAGTCTATTCAGGCTATTGTAGCACTACTAATAAGGAAGTAGTTTGATCACAACTGTACTCGGCCAAAAAATCAGTCTTATGCTGCGTCAAAATCTGGTTTACAATACGTTGTAAAACAGTAGACAAATTTCTCAGTAGTACTGTCTCAAATCAAACTCTGCTGCTACACACTTACAGTGTAGTACTGTCTCAAATCAAACTCTGCTGATACACACTAACAGTGTAGTACTGTCTCCAATCAAACTCTGCTGCTACACACTTACAGTGTAGTACTGTCTCCAATCAAACTCTGCTGCTACACACTTACAGTGTAGTACTGTCTCAAATCAAACTCTGCTGCTACACACTTACAGTGTAGTACTGTCTCAATTCAAACTCTGCTGCTACACACTTACAGTGTAGTACTGTCTCAAATCAAACTCTGCTGCTACACACTTACAGTGTAGTACTGTCTCAAATCAAACTCTGCTGCTACACACTTACAGTGTAGTACTGTCTCAAATCAAACTCTGCTGCTACACACTTACAGTGTAGTACTGTCTCCAATCAAACTCTGCTGCTACACACTTACAGTGTAGTACTGACTCAAATCAAACTCTGCTGCTACACACTTACAGTGTAGTACTGTCTCAAATCAAACTCTGCTGCTACACACTTACAGTGTAGTACTGTCTCAAATCAAACTCTGCTGCTACACACTTACAGTGTAGTACTGTCTCAAATCAAACTCTGCTGCTACACACTTACAGTGTAGTACTGTCTCAAATCAAACTCTGCTGCTACACACTTACAGTGTAGTACTGTCTCAAATCAAACTCTGCTGCTACACACTTACAGTGTAGTACTGTCTCAAATCAAACTCTGCTGCTACACACTTACAGTGTAGTACTGTCTCCAATCAAACTCTGCTACTACACACTTACAGTGTAGTACTGTCTCAAATCAAACTCTGCTGCTACACACTTACAGTGTAGTACTGTCTCCAATCAAACTCTGCTGCTACACACTTACAGTGTAGTACTGTCTCAAATCAAACTCTGCTGCTACACACTTACAGTGTAGTACTGTCTCAAATCAAACTCTGCTGCTACACACTTACAGTGTAGTACTGTCTCAAATCAAACTCTGCTGCTACACACTTACAGTGTAGTACTGTCTCAAATCAAACTCTGCTGCTACACACTTACAGTGTAGTACTGTCTCAAATCAAACTCTGCTGCTACACACTTACAGTGTAGTACTGTCTCAAATCAAACTCTGCTGCTACACACTTACAGTGTAGTACTGTCTCCAATCAAACTCTGCTGCTACACACTTACAGTGTAGTACTGTCTCAAATCAAACTCTGCTGCTACACACTTACAGTGTAGTACTGTCTCAAATCAAACTCTGCTGCTACACACTTACAGTGTAGTACTGTCTCAAATCAAACTCTGCTGCTACACACTTACAGTGTAGTACTGTCTCAAATCAAACTCTGCTGCTACACACTTACAGTGTAGTACTGTCTCAAATCAAACTCTGCTGCTACACACTTACAGTGTAGTACTGTCTCAAATCAAACTCTGCTGCTACACACTTACAGTGTAGTACTGTCTCAAATCAAACTCTGCTGCTACACACTTACAGTGTAGTACTGTCTCAAATCAAACTCTGCTGCTACACACTTACAGTGTAGTACTGTCTCAAATCAAACTCTGCTGCTACACACTTACAGTGTAGTACTGTCTCCAATCAAACTCTGCTGCTCACACTTACAGTGTAGTACTGTCTCAAATCAAACTCTGCTGCTACACACTTACAGTGTAGTACTGTCTCAAATCAAACTCTGCTGCTACACACTTACAGTGTAGTACTGTCTCAAATCAAACTCTGCTGCTACACACTTACAGTGTAGTACTGTCTCAAATCAAACTCTGCTGCTACACACTTACAGTGTAGTACTGTCTCAAATCAAACTCTGCTGCTACACACTTACAGTGTAGTACTGTCTCAAATCAAACTCTGCTGCTACACACTTACAGTGTAGTACTGTCTCAAATCAAACTCTGCTGCTACACACTTACAGTGTAGTACTGTCTCAAATCAAACTCTGCTGCTACACACTTACAGTGTAGTACTGTCTCAAATCAAACTCTACTGCTACACTTACAGTGTAGTACTGTCTCAAATCAAACTCTGCTGCTACACACTTACAGTGTAGTACTGTCTCAAATCAAACTCTGCTGCTACACACTTACAGTGTAGTACTGTCTCAAATCAAACTCTGCTGCTACACACTTACAGTGTAGTACTGTCTCAAATCAAACTCTGCTGCTACACACTTACAGTGTAGTACTGTCTCAAATCAAACTCTGCTGCTACACACTTACAGTGTAGTACTGTCTCAAATCAAACTCTGCTGCTACACACTTACAGTGTAGTACTGTCTCAAATCAAACTCTGCTGCTACACACTTACAGTGTAGTACTGTCTCAAATCAAACTCTGCTGCTACACACTTACAGTGTAGTACTGTCTCAAACTCAAACTCTGCTGCTACACACTTACAGTGTAGTACTGTCTCAAATCAAACTCTGCTGCTACACACTTACAGTGTAGTACTGTCTCAAATCAAACTCTGCTGCTACACACTTACAGTGTAGTACTGTCTCAAATCAAACTCTGCTGCTACACACTTACAGTGTAGTACTGTCTCAAATCAAACTCTGCTGCTACACACTTACAGTGTAGTACTGTCTCAAATCAAACTCTGCTGCTACACACTTACAGTGTAGTACTGTCTCAAATCAAACTCTGCTGCTACACACTTACAGTGTAGTACTGTCTCAAATCAAACTCTGCTGCTACACACTTACAGTGTAGTACTGTCTCAAATCAAACTCTGCTGCTACACACTTACAGTGTAGTACTGTCTCAAATCAAACTCTGCTGCTACACACTTACAGTGTAGTACTGTCTCAAATCAAACTCTGCTGCTACACACTTACAGTGTAGTACTGTCTCAAATCAAACTCTGCTGCTACACACTTACAGTGTAGTACTGTCTCAAATCAAACTCTGCTGCTACACACTTACAGTGTAGTACTGTCTCAAATCAAACTCTGCTGCTACACACTTACAGTGTAGTACTGTCTCAAATCAAACTCTGCTGCTACACACTTACAGTGTAGTACTGTCTCAAATCAAACTCTGCTGCTACACACTTACAGTGTAGTACTGTCTCCAATCAAACTCTGCTGCTACACACTTACAGTGTAGTACTGTCTCAAATCAAACTCTGCTGCTACACACTTACAGTGTAGTACTGTCTCAAATCAAACTCTGCTGCTACACACTTACAGTGTAGTACTGTCTCAAATCAAACTCTGCTGCTACACACTTACAGTGTAGTACTGTCTCCAATCAAACTCTGCTGCTACACACTTACAGTGTAGTACTGTCTCAAATCAAACTCTGCTGCTACACACTTACAGTGTAGTACTGTCTCAAATCAAACTCTGCTGCTACACACTTACAGTGTAGTACTGTCTCAAATCAAACTCTGCTGCTACACACTTACAGTGTAGTACTGTCTCAAATCAAACTCTGCTGCTACACACTTACAGTGTAGTACTGTCTCAAATCAAACTCTGCTGCTACACACTTACAGTGTAGTACTGTCTCAAATCAAACTCTGCTGCTACACACTTACAGTGTAGTACTGTCTCAAATCAAACTCTGCTGCTACACACTTACAGTGTAGTACTGTCTCAAATCAAACTCTGCTGCTACACACTTACAGTGTAGTACTGTCTCAAATCAAACTCTGCTGCTACACACTTACAGTGTAGTACTGTCTCAAATCAAACTCTGCTCTACACACTTACAGTGTAGTACTGTCTCAAATCAAACTCTGCTGCTACACACTTACAGTGTAGTACTGTCTCAAATCAAACTCTGCTGCTACACACTTACAGTGTAGTACTGTCTCAAATCAAACTCTGCTGCTACACACTTACAGTGTAGTACTGTCTCAAATCAAACTCTGCTGCTACACACTTACAGTGTAGTACTGTCTCAAATCAAACTCTGCTGCTACACACTTACAGTGTAGTACTGTCTCAAATCAAACTCTGCTGCTACACACTTACAGTGTAGTACTGTCTCAAATCAAACTCTGCTGCTACACACTTACAGTGTAGTACTGTTCTCAAATCAAACTCTGCTGCTACACACTTACAGTGTAGTACTGTCTCAAATCAAACTCTGCTGCTACACACTTACAGTGTAGTACTGTCTCAAATCAAACTCTGCTGCTACACACTTACAGTGTAGTACTGTCTCAAATCAAACTCTGCTGCTACACACTTACAGTGTAGTACTGTCTCAAATCAAACTCTGCTGCTACACACTTACAGTGTAGTACTGTCTCAAATCAAACTCTGCTGCTACACACTTACAGTGTAGTACTGTCTCAAATCAAACTCTGCTGCTACACACTTACAGTGTAGTACTGTCTCAAATCAAACTCTGCTGCTACACACTTACAGTGTAGTACTGTCTCAAATCAAACTCTGCTGCTACACACTTACAGTGTAGTACTGTCTCAAATCAAACTCTGCTGCTACACACTTACAGTGTAGTACTGTCTCAAATCAAACTCTGCTGCTACACACTTACAGTGTAGTACTGTCTCCAATCAAACTCTGCTGCTACACACTTACAGTGTAGTACTGTCTCAAATCAAACTCTGCTGCTACACACTTACAGTGTAGTACTGTCTCAAATCAAACTCTGCTGCTACACACTTACAGTGTAGTACTGTCTCAAATCAAACTCTGCTGCTACACACTTACAGTGTAGTACTGTCTCAAATCAAACTCTGCTGCTACACACTTACAGTGTAGTACTGTCTCAAATCAAACTCTGCTGCTACACACTTACAGTGTAGTACTGTCTCCAATCAAACTCTGCTGCTACACACTTACAGTGTAGTACTGTCTCAAATCAAACTCTGCGCTACACACTTACAGTGTAGTACTGTCTCAAATCAAACTCTGCTGCTACACACTTACAGTGTAGTACTGTCTCAAATCAAACTCTGCTGCTACACACTTACAGTGTAGTACTGTCTCAAATCAAACTCTGCTGCTACACACTTACAGTGTAGTACTGTCTCAAATCAAACTCTGCTGCTACACACTTACAGTGTAGTACTGTCTCAAATCAAACTCTGCTGCTACACACTTACAGTGTAGTACTGTCTCAAATCAAACTCTGCTGCTACACACTTACAGTGTAGTACTGTCTCAAATCAAACTCTGCTGCTACACACTTACAGTGTAGTACTGTCTCAAATCAAACTCTGCTGCTACACACTTACAGTGTAGTACTGTCTCAAATCAAACTCTGCTGCTACACACTTACAGTGTAGTACTGTCTCAAATCAAACTCTGCTGCTACACACTTACAGTGTAGTACTGTCTCAAATCAAACTCTGCTGCTACACACTTACAGTGTAGTACTGTCTCAAATCAAACTCTGCTGCTACACACTTACAGTGTAGTACTGTCTCAAATCAAACTCTGCTGCTACACACTTACAGTGTAGTACTGTCTCAAATCAAACTCTGCTGCTACACACTTACAGTGTAGTACTGTCTCCAATCAAACTCTGCTGCTACACACTTACAGTGTAGTACTGTCTCAAATCAAACTCTGCTGCTACACACTTACAGTGTAGTACTGTCTCAAATCAAACTCTGCTGCTACACACTTACAGTGTAGTACTGTCTCAAATCAAACTCTGCTGCTACACACTTACAGTGTAGTACTGTCTCAAATCAAACTCTGCTGCTACACACTTACAGTGTAGTACTGTCTCCAATCAAACTCTGCTGCTACACACTTACAGTGTAGTACTGTCTCCAATCAAACTCTGCTGCTACACACTTACAGTGTAGTACTGTCTCAAATCAAACTCTGCTGCTACACACTTACAGTGTAGTACTGTCTCAAATCAAACTCTGCTGCTACACACTTACAGTGTAGTACTGTCTCAAATCAAACTCTGCTGCTACACACTTACAGTGTAGTACTGTCTCAAATCAAACTCTGCTGCTACACACTTACAGTGTAGTACTGTCTCAAATCAAACTCTGCTGCTACACACTTACAGTGTAGTACTGTCTCAAATCAAACTCTGCTGCTACACACTTACAGTGTAGTACTGTCTCAAATCAAACTCTGCTGCTACACACTTACAGTGTAGTACTGTCTCAAATCAAACTCTGCTGCTACACACTTACAGTGTAGTACTGTCTCAAATCAAACTCTGCTGCTACACACTTACAGTGTAGTACTGTCTCAAATCAAACTCTGCTGCTACACACTTACAGTGTAGTACTGTCTCAAATCAAACTCTGCTGCTACACACTTACAGTGTAGTACTGTCTCAAATCAAACTCTGCTGCTACACACTTACAGTGTAGTACTGTCTCAAATCAAACTCTGCTGCTACACACTTACAGTGTAGTACTGTCTCAAATCAAACTCTGCTGCTACACACTTACAGTGTAGTACTGTCTCAATCAAACTCTGCTGCTACACACTTACAGTGTAGTACTGTCTCAAATCAAACTCTGCTGCTACACACTTACAGTGTAGTACTGTCTCAAATCAAACTCTGCTGCTACACACTTACAGTGTAGTACTGTCTCAAATCAAACTCTGCTGCTACACACTTACAGTGTAGTACTGTCTCAAATCAAACTCTGCTGCTACACACTTACAGTGTAGTACTGTCTCCAATCAAACTCTGCTGCTACACACTTACAGTGTAGTACTGTCTCCAATCAAACTCTGCTGCTACACCACTTAACAGTGTAGTACTGTCTCCAATCAAACTCTGCTGCTACACACTTACAGTGTAGTACTGTCTCCAATCAAACTCTGCTGCTACACACTTACAGTGTAGTACTGTCTCAAATCAAACTCTGCTGCTACACACTTACAGTGTAGTACTGTCTCAAATCAAACTCTGCTGCTACACACTTACAGTGTAGTACTGTCTCAAATCAAACTCTGCTGCTACACACTTACAGTGTAGTACTGTCTCAAATCAAACTCTGCTGCTACACACTTACAGTGTAGTACTGTCTCAAATCAAACTCTGCTGCTACACACTTACAGTGTAGTACTGTCTCAAATCAAACTCTGCTGCTACACACTTACAGTGTAGTACTGTCTCAAATCAAACTCTGCTGCTACACACTTACAGTGTAGTACTGTCTCAAATCAAACTCTGCTGCTACACACTTACAGTGTAGTACTGTCTCCAATCAAACTCTGCTGCTACACACTTACAGTGTAGTACTGTCTCAAATCAAACTCTGCTGCTACACACTTACAGTGTAGTACTGTCTCCAATCAAACTCTGCTGCTACACACTTACAGTGTAGTACTGTCTCCAATCAAACTCTGCTGCTACACACTTACAGTGTAGTACTGTCTCCAATCAAACTCTGCTGCTACACACTTACAGTGTAGTACTGTCTCCAATCAAACTCTGCTGCTACACACTTACAGTGTAGTACTGTCTCCAATCAAACTCTGCTGCTACACACTTACAGTGTAGTACTGTCTCAAATCAAACTCTGCTGCTACACACTTACAGTGTAGTACTGTCTCAAATCAAACTCTGCTGCTACACACTTACAGTGTAGTACTGTCTCAAATCAAACTCTGCTGCTACACACTTACAGTGTAGTACTGTCTCAAATCAAACTCTGCTGCTACACACTTACAGTGTAGTACTGTCTCCAATCAAACTCTGCTGCTACACACTTACAGTGTAGTACTGTCTCAAATCAAACTCTGCTGCTACACACTTACAGTGTAGTACTGTCTCAAATCAAACTCTGCTGCTACACACTTACAGTGTAGTACTGTCTCAAATCAAACTCTGCTGCTACACACTTACAGTGTAGTACTGTCTCAAATCAAACTCTGCTGCTACACACTTACAGTGTAGTACTGACTCCAATCAAACTCTGCTCCTACACACTTACAGTGTAGTACTGTCTCAAATCAAACTCTGTTGCTACACACTTACAGTGTAGTACTGTCTCAAATCAAACTCTGCTGCTACACACTTACAGTGTAGTACTGTCTCAAATCAAACTCTGCTGCTACACACTTACAGTGTAGTACTGTCTCAAATCAAACTCTGCTGCTTCACACTTACAGTGTAGTACTGTCTCAAATCAAACTCTGCTGCTACACACTTACAGTGTAGTACTGTCTCAAATCAAACTCTGCTGCTACACACTTACAGTGTAGTACTGTCTCAAATCAAACTCTGCTGCTACACACTTACAGTGTAGTACTGTCTCCAATCAAACTCTGCTGCTACACACTTACAGTGTAGTACTGTCTCAAATCAAACTCTGCTGCTACACACTAACAGGAAATGACTCGACAGCTTCTTCTTCTACTACTTTTTAACACTGATTGTAACCAGTTGTTGAAACACTATCAACGACACTTGACTGCGCTTTTCTCCAATTGAAACAAGTTATTAAGTTGTGTTTCATTGTGTTATTACTGTTGTTTTGTGGTAAAAATTCGTTTTTCTTCGAGAAATTTACGCTGGAATCTGCTCTGAAGACACGTTGTCAGTGACGTAGCTTCAGTTTAGCTTCAATTTAGCTTCAGTTTTGCTCCAGTTTAGCTTCAGTTTAGCTATGTCACTACTATGTCTTTGTTGAAGTGGAAAGTGTCCATCGATCCACACTCAATTTTCAGGCCTTTTGAGTGCTCAGGGTGAACTACATTTTCGCACACTGCTCATCGGGACGCACTTGTGCACTCAAAATATTAAGTGTAAGTACAGAAGTGCGCGATTTTGGGGAAATGACCGAACTGTTTGACAAAAATAAACAGAGCACGCTGTCGAAAACCATTTTTTGTCAAGTAGGGTCGTCTTTACGCGCTGAACAAGAAGAAAATACGACGGAGAGCGAGTAGGAGATGAATCTTCTGGTTTATCAGCCCTCGAGCTTCTTGTTGTGGAAGAAGGAAGACGTCACACGAGAACCAACTGCACTAAGAGGGTGAAGTCCTGGATCTCACGGCAGGAAGATCAGGGAGCTTTTAGGAATCTGTGTCAGGAACTGAAGACGGACGAACCAGTTGGTTTAGAAATTTCGCTCGGCATACCCTTCATTAGGGGTGAAAAATATCAATACAGTGATACATCGCAGTATTTTTTTTCACGATACTGTATTTATATTGAACAGCACTGTATTCAAATCTTGTTTTTTACCCTGTTCATTTATGGTTTTATACTTCAAAAAAGTGCTTTTAAAATAAAATACTACTACAATTTAAATGCAATTAATCACAGCGTTTGTTCATTTTTGTGTTGCAATAATTTGGATATATTTTGGTTTGTAAACAAATGAAAGCAGTTACGACTGAGGACGAGAGGATACAGTGAGTCCAGCAGCTTTTAAAGCTGATGTTTGGACATATTTTGGTTTGAAAACAAATGAAAGCAGTTACGACTGAGGACGAGAGGATACAGTGAGTCCAGCAGCTTTTCAAAGCTGATGTTTGGACATATTTTGGTTTGAAAACAAATGAAAGCAGTTACGACTGAGGACGAGAGGATACAGTGAGTCCAGCAGCTTTTAAAGCTGATGTTTGGACATATTTTGGTTTGAAAACAAATGAAAGCAGTTACGACTGAGGACGAGAGGATACAGTGAGTCCAGCAGCTTTTAAAGCTGATGTTTGGACATATTTTGGTTTGAAAACAAATGAAAGCAGTTACGACTGAGGACGAGAGGATACAGTGAGTCCAGCAGCTTTTAAAACTCTGCTGCTACACACTTACAGTGTAGTACTGTCTCAAATCAAACTCTGCTGCTACACACTTACAGTGTAGTACTGTCTCCAATCAAACTCTGCTGCTACACACTTACAGTGTAGTACTGTCTCAAATCAAACTCTGCTGCTACACACTTACAGTGTAGTACTGTCTCCAATCAAACTCTGCTGCTACACACTTACAGTGTAGTACTGTCTCAAATCAAACTCTGCTGCTACACACTTACAGTGTAGTACTGTCTCCAATCAAACTCTGCTGCTACACACTTACAGTGTAGTACTGTCTCAAATCAAACTCTGCTGCTACACACTTACAGTGTAGTACTGTCTCCAATCAAACTCTGCTGCTACACACTTACAGTGTAGTACTGTCTCAAATCAAACTCTGCTGCTACACACTTACAGTGTAGTACTGTCTCCAATCAAACTCTGCTGCTACACACTTACAGTGTAGTACTGTCTCAAATCAAACTCTGCTGCTACACACTTACAGTAAAGTACTGTCTCAATTCAAACTCTGCTACTACACACTTACAGTGTAGTACTGTCTCCAATCAAACTCTGCTGCTACACACTTACAGTGTAGTACTGTCTCAAATCAAACTCTGCTGCTACACACTTACAGTGTAGTACTGTCTCAAATCAAACTCTGCTGCTACACACTTACAGTGTAGTACTGTCTCAAATCAAACTCTGCTGCTACACACTTACAGTGTAGTATTGTCTCAAATCAAACTCTGCTGCTACACACTTACAGTGTAGTACTGTCTCAAATCAAACTCTGCTGCTACACACTTACAGTGTAGTACTGTCTCAAATCAAACTCTGCTGCTACACACTTACAGTGTAGTACTTTCTCAAATCAAACTCTGCTGCTACACACTTACAGTGTAGTACCGTCTCAAATCAAACTCTGCTGCTACACACTTACAGTGTAGTACTTTCTCAAATCAAACTCTGCTGCTACACACTTACAGTGTAGTACTGTCTCAAATCAAACTCTGCTGCTACACACTTACAGTGTAGTACTGTCTCAAATCAAACTCTGCTGCTACACACTTACAGTGTAGTACTGTCTCAAATCAAACTCTGCTGCTACACACTTACAGTGTAGTACTGTCTCAAATCAAACTCTGCTGCTACACACTTACAGTGTAGTACTGTCTCCAATCAAACTCTGCTGCTACACACTTACAGTGTAGTACTGTCTCAAATCAAACTCTGCTGCTACACACTTACAGTGTAGTACTGACTCAAATCAAACTCTGCTGCTACACACTTACAGTGTAGTACTGTCTCCAATCAAACTCTGCTGCTACACACTTACAGTGTAGTACTGTCTCAAATCAAACTCTGCTGCTACACACTTACAGTGTAGTACTGACTCAAATCAAACTCTGCTGCTACACACTTACAGTGTAGTACTGTCTCAAATCAAACTCTGCTGCTACACACTTACAGTGTAGTACTGACTCAAATCAAACTCTGCTGCTACACACTTACAGTGTAGTACTGTCTACAATCAAACTCTGCTGCTACACACTTACAGTGTAGTACTGACTCAAATCAAACTCTGCTGCTACACACTTACAGTGTGTAACTGTCTCAAATCAAACTTTGCTGCCTCCCCCCCTACAGTGTAGTACTGTCTCCAATCAAACTCTGCTGCTACACACTTACAGTGTAGTACTGTCTCAAATCAAACTCTGCTGCTACACACTTACAGTGTAGTACTGACTCAAATCAAACTCTGCTGCTACACACTTACAGTGTAGTACTGTCTCAAATCCTCTGCCCCCTGCTACACACTTACAGTGTAGTACTGTCTCAAATCAAACTCTGCTGCTACACACTTACAGTGTAGTACTGACTCAAATCAAACTCTGCTGCTACACACTTACAGTGTAGTACTGTCTCACAATCAAACTCTGCTGCTACACACTTACAGTGTAGTACTGTCTCAAATCAAACTCTGCTGCTACACACTTACAGTGTAGTACTGTCTCCAATCAAACTCTGCTGCTACACACTTACAGTGTAGTACTGTCTCAAATCAAACTCTGCTGCTACACACTTACAGTGTAGTACTGTCTCCAATCAAACTCTGCTGCTACACACTTACAGTGTAGTACTGTCTCAAATCAAACTCTGCTGCTACACACTTACAGTGTAGTACTGTCTCAAATCAAACTCTGCTGCTACACACTTACAGTGTAGTACTGTCTCAAATCAAACTCTGCTGCTACACACTTACAGTGTAGTACTGTCTCAAATCAAACTCTGCTGCTACACACTTACAGTGTAGTACTGTCTCCAATCAAACTCTGCTGCTACACACTAACAGGAAATGACTCGACAGCTTCTTCTTCTACTACCTTTTAACACTGATTGTAACCAGTTGTTGAAACACTATCAACAACACTTGACTGCGCTTTTCTCCAATTGAAACAAGTTATTTAGTTGTGTTTCATTGTGTTATTACTGTTGTTTTGTGGTAAAAATTCGTTTTTCTTCGAGACATTTACGCTGGAATCTGC
Source organism: Callionymus lyra (assembly GCA_016630915.1). Classification (NCBI taxonomy): domain Eukaryota; kingdom Metazoa; phylum Chordata; class Actinopteri; order Syngnathiformes; family Callionymidae; genus Callionymus; species Callionymus lyra. Next base: position 20,573,598 of record JACEEU010000706.1, read on the forward strand.
TCTGAAGACACGTTGTCAGTGATGTAGCTTCAGTTTAGCTTCAGTTTAGCTTCAGTTTAGCTTCAGTTAAGCTTCAGTTTTGCTCCAGTTTAGCTTCAGTTTAGCTTCATCTACGTCACTACTATGTCTTTGTTGAAGTGGAAAGTGTCCATCGATCCACACTCAATTTTCAGGCCTTTTGAGTGCTCAGGGTGAACTACATTTTCGCACACTGCTCATCGGGACGCACTTGTGCACTCAAAATATTAAGTGTAAGTACAGAAGTGCGCGATTTTGGGGAAATGACCGAACTGTTTGACAAAAATAAACAGAGCACGCTGTCGAAAACCATTTTTTGTCAAGTAGGGTCGTCTTTACGCGCTGAACAAGAAGAAAATACGACGGAGAGCGAGAAGGAGATGAATCTTCTGGTGTCGTCAGCCCTCGAGCTTCTTGTTGTGGAAGAAGGAAGACGTCACACGAGAACCAACTGCACTAAGAGGGTGAAGTCCTGGATCTCACGGCAGGAAGCTCAGGGAGCTTTTAGGAATCTGTGTCAGGAACTGAAGACGGACGAACCAGTTGGTTTAGAAATTTCGCTCGTCATACCCTTCATTAGGGGTGTTGGAAAATATCAATACAGTGATATATCGCAGTATTTTTTTTTCACGATACTGTATTTATATTGAACAGCACTGTATTCAAATCTTGTTTTTTACCCTGTTCATTTATGGTTTTATACTTCAAAAAAGTGCTTTTAAAATAAAATACTACTACAATTTAAATGCATAAACAAATGAAAGCAGTTACGACTGAGGACGAGAGGATACAGTGAGTCCAGCAGCTTTTAAAGCTGATGTTTGGACATATTTAGGTTTGAAAACAAATGAAAGTAGTTACGACTGAGGACGAGAGGATACTGTGACTCCAGCAGCTTTTAAAGCTGATGTTTGGACATATTTTGGTTTGAAAACAAATGAAAGCAGTTACGACTGAGGACGAGAGGATACAGTGAGTCCAGCAGCTTTTAAAGCTGATGTTTGGACATATTTTGGTTTGAAAACAAATGAAAGCAGTTACGACTGAGGACGAGAGGATACAGTGAGTCCAGCAGCTTTTAAAGCTGATGTTTGGACATATTTTGGTTTGAAAACAAATGAAAGCAGTTACGACTGAGGACAAGAGGATACAGTGAGTCCAGCAGCTTTTAAAGCTGATGTTTGGACATATTTAGGTTTGAAAACAAATGAAAGCAGTTACGACTGAGGACGAGAGGATACTGTGACTCCAGCAGCTTTTAAAGCTGATGTTTGGACATATTTTGGTTTGAAAACAAATGAAAGCAGTTACGACTGAGGACGAGAGGATACAGTGAGTCCAGCCGCTTTTCAGAGCTGATGTTTGGACATATTTAGGTTTGAAAACAAATGAAAGCAGTTACGACTTCATCAAGAGTCATGTGGCTTTATTCGAGGACAGTTCCACATGTTGGAGGAGCTACTCGGACCGATTATCTCGGGTGCAACAGGAATGACCAATGATTGTATATCTTTAGGTGAACGTCTGATGGTCACGTTGTGTTTCCTCTCAACGGGTAGATCTTTGTTTGTTTTATATTTTTTCAGTTTCCTCTCTTGAATACTACACGCACAAACCTTTTCAGACCATTGCGGACAAAGTGCCAAAACAAAAACTGTCCAGAAACAGGACAAACCATCTGACGTTAAACAGAAATTAGTCTCTATCTCTGCCAACACTCGTAAAAACTTAAGGACAATAAAAAGAGCGGCTGCAGAATATCACTTCGCTGGCCGTAAATGGCCTGCGGGAAATAAGGGAAATCTTGTGATTTGACGTTAAAATATAAAGTTTTCCATAAGAAACATTTGTAAAGTATTCTCAGAATAAATCATGGAAAAGTTTCTGATGGAACCACTAAAATAAAGCTGAGCTTTAATTTATTTCAGGAGAGCTGCTGCCAAAGAATAATCATTCCTTTGTTGCACTGGTCGGCAAAATAAGACGAGCTTTATTGTTCCTGTGACATCAATATGTGCCACATTTATATGGAAGAAGCTGCAGCAGTAAAAATTCATGTTTGCATAACGCCTTTAGTTTTAGCCTGTGGCGGCACCGACGGACGAGAGGGAACCGATGTTTTTCGTTAGCGGTTTCGCTAACAAAGTCAAAATTATTGCTTGTTACCTCAAGAACTAAGTTTTTCCATCTACTGACATGGATTTGAGGAACTTCATTTCTCAGAGGAAGGAAAACTTCTGTAGATTGCATCTTTGGAATTAAGTCTGAACAGTTTTCGTTCATGTTTCTCTCTCCTGAGCCTTCAACAAGGTAGGTAGTTTGGTTCTTGGCAGGTTTCTGCCCATATCTAAACTACTTTTTCTTCTGTGAAAGCATTAGAGAACTGCTTACCTAGATGAATTACTCACTTACACAGTCATGGATGTTATGTAAACCTTATTTTTAGACACTATGGTGAGAAAATACAATTGTTACAATAGTGTAGACGAGAGAAAAACATTTTGTCAACAGTAAATTTCGCTGTAAACAAATGCTGTGAGTAATTTCGGCACGATGAGACACAGGAGGGATTCACTGGCTTTTTTTGACACTTAAATTATCCAAACACCTGTTCAGCCAAAACATGTTTTCTACTCAGAATGCATTTAGGAAAACAAAGAAAAACTGTTATTTTTGTGCGTTTGCTACATTTACTATTGACACATTCTTCTCACTTTGTAAAAAAAACCCCATCATGATTGTAAACAAAACCAGGCTCGAGAAACAAATGCAATAATCATAATAATATTGTGCATTGAAGGAGAAATGGTTTTGGTTATTAATGTCTGCCCTGGTGCGTTATCGGTTTCGCTCAGAGGGGACGTGGTTAATAACACAGGGTTATTTTTGCAAATCCTAACCTTCAGGATTTTAATTCGATAGCGATTTCTTGAAGTCTGACGTTTGACTGAGAAATATTGGGATTATTGGATTAAACTCTCTCGTGTTTCTGCTCCTGGTGCTTCGACTAAACCCCGAACCTTCAATGATCGCTATAAAATTCCAGCTCTCTGAAACTTTATATAGGACTGCAGACGTGTGCAGGGGGTCTCCTGCCTCTCGCCCCGAGTAGCTGGAAAGGGCTTAATCAAGGGGATTAGAATGAAACACGTAAAATACATTTTTTATGTCTTTATAACATTTGATTCATCTGTTCATACTGATGTTTGGACATATTTTGGTTTGAAAACAAATGAAAGCAGTTACGACTGAGGACGAGGGGATACAGTGACTGCATACTCCATACTGTACCAGAAAACATATCCTTCATTAGGGCTGTTGGAAATATATCTATATGGTGATATATCGCAGTATTTCTTTTTTATGATACTGCATTTATATCCAACACCACTGTATTGAAACCCTGTTTTTTATGGTTTTACAGTACAAAAAACTGTAAATACTACAACACCAGAGTCAAGTACTGGACAATACTACACATATATATATACGTGTTACTACACTATCACAACACCAGATTCAAGTACTGGAAGATACTACACATATATACTTGTTACTACACTATCACAACACCAGAGTCAAGTACTGGACAATACTACACATATATACTTGTTACTACACTATCACAACACCAGAGTCAAGTACTGGACAATACTACACATATATACTTGTTACTACACTATCACAACACCAGAGTCAAGTACTGGACAATACTACACATATCTCTTGTTACTACACTATCACAACACATATTCAAGTACTGGCAAAAATAAAACATATTTGTACTCCACACCAGTGTGTAGTGTGGGGGAATTTTCCCCTTTTTTTTTTTTTCCCCCACCCGGGGGGTGGGGGGGGGTGTTTTTTCTTTTTTATACTTGTTACTATACCATCACTATATATCATATCCTTGTACTGTGATGTATGTTGTATCACCATATTCTCTCTATAAACAGCCTCAGCGTTTAACATCACAGAAGATGTAGTAACTGGATGAACATGTAACATCCCTGAATAAACAAGATCATCCTGTAATACCATGAAGAGCTTTTTTTTTCAAATATAACCTTGACATTCAAAGCTTGATGTTTCGAAGTGATTCTCAGAATCTCTACATCGTCAAAAAGGTTGAAGAGTAAAAAAGAAAAAGGTAAATTAATGACATGTATAACGATGAATAACGCCCTCGGGGAGCGTCCTTGAGCAAACATCAGTATGCAGCGTGAAACCCTTCATCTCATCAATATGTCTGCTCGCCGGTGTCACCACAGCACACCTGTCACTTACCTCCCCCGGCCCATCAATAAAGTATAGGGACCCGGACGACTGTGAATCGCTAAATAGTGTTGAAGTTGGTGTCTGGCCCGAGCGCTCGACACCTCCACAGCAGACCAGCTCCCACAGTGTCTTCGTGTTCTAGCGCTTTGGACGTGGTGAGGGAACTTCAGGCTTCAACAGGAAGGAAGCAGTGAGCGGTTTGGCTTCGTTTCGTCTCGAGGAACGTGTCCAGATCAAGATGTACCTTCAAGTATTCGCAGGCGTGACTAACTGAAGATCCAGCATCGGCTGCCTTTAAATACATACTTTCTTTGGAATTGAAATAGGACGTATGAGATTGAATACAGCAAGAAGGTTGCTGGTTCGATTCCAGGAAACCTTTCTGTGTAGAGTGTTGTATGTTCTCCCCGTGTTGCGTGGGTTTACTCCGGACACTCCGGTTTCCTCCCACGGTCCAAATACATACAGAGGTTGATTGAGAACTTGAGGGGAAATTGTCCGTAGGTATGAGTGTGTGTGTGAATGGTTGTCTGTCTTTGTGTGTCCTGAGACAGACTGGCGTCCTGTCCAGGGTGTCCCCTGCCTCTCGCCCTATGATACTGGGATAGACTCCAGTTTCCTCTCGTTTTTATTTGTTCAGGCTTTTCCTTGATTTTCTGGAACTCCTTTTGTGTTATCAGTTTTATCTTGACCTTTAAAGTATATACTTTATTGAATATCGTTTTGATTGTTTAAGCGCTTTGTGACCCTGGTCTGGGAAAGCGCTCTATAAATAAAAATGACTTACTTACTTACAATGAATGAATGAATGAATGCGATTGAATACAATGTCTTTTTATTCTTTGACACTCACTTTATCTAAATGATCTCCTTCACCAAACAAATTCCTTTCCTTCAACATCAGTTTTACCATCATTGTCGTCCATCAGAACAGTATTCTTGCCGACGGCCACGTGTACTACACGAGTAAATGATGATAAAAACTATAGTTTTCTCCACATGAATCATCACGATAGTACACGTCTGATGGCTCCTCCATCCCTCGTGCTCTCTCTCCTCACTATTCATGAATGATTGATGGCGGTGGTTGCGTCAATATCCAGGGGTTCTTGCCGCACCTCGACCCGCTCGACACAACCCGGCGCTGCCTGTAGTTTGTTTGGACGTATGTTCTGACGTATGACGTTGGATTCATCTCCACCTCAACGCTCCACGACGAAACATGCACGACCTTTGCAGCCTCCGAATCCCTCGCCTTCGCACGCCCCTCGAACCTAACAGCGCTCTAATCTGGTTTAACCGAGACGCCCCCTCTCTCTCCGGGCCTGGCTCTCAGATTTGGAACTGGTTTCCCCGCCTTCGCCTCCTGCTTCTCCGTGTCTTTGCTCGGCACCTTCTCCAGCGCCATCACTCCCACTTAAACCCGGCACGCAGGGGGCTTGACCGGGCGGATTGATTTCCAGTAAGGCGGCGTCTGGAGCGCACTCTAGAGCCTTCCGGACATGTCCATCCTCCTTTATTGCACTCTAATCTCCAGGGGTGGCCATGTCTGCTCTTTAGGCTTTGCTGGGCTCACACGCCGGAGGATGGACGACACGTGACGCCTTAAGACGCTGCGTTAATATCTGGCTTCAATATTATGCATCTTAAAGCACGATATTGACCAATCACAGGGGGATTAGATTGATGCTTGTTCTAAGGCACAACAAGTGATGGCTTTGAACATTCTTTTACATTTTAAAACGACCTTCAGATTTTAAAAAATAAATCGTACGTAGTTTTTGTTTCACTTATTTATACTAGTTTAGTTTTAGTTTTTTTGAGTAAACTCGACTGAAACGAGTATCTTGACGTGTCCAAAGTCACAAATGAATGTTACTTCCGAAAAAATACCATCTTATTGGGTGTGTATTGGCAAGGATCTGGAAATATAAAGTATCAAGATATAACGATATTATTGTCCAGTACTTGACTCTGGTGTTGTGATAGTGTAGTAACAAGTATATATGTGTAGTATTGTCCAGTACTTGACTCTGGTGTTGTGATAGTGTAGTAACAAGTATATATGTGTAGTATTGTCCAGTACTTGACTCTGGTAGTGTTTACAGACCACATGACTCTCGTCCTCAGTCGGAACTGCTTTCATTTGTTTTCAAACCAAAATATGTCCAAACATCAGCTTTAAAAGCTGCTGGCCTCACTGTATCCTCTCGTCCTCAGTCGTAACTGCTTTCATTTGTTTTCAAACCAAAATATGTCCAAACATCAGCTTTAAAAGCTGCTGGCCTCACTGTATCCTCTCGTCCTCAGTCGTAACTGCTTTCATTTGTTTACAAACCAAAATATGTCCAAACATCAGCTTTAAAAGCTGCTGGACTCACTGTATCCTCTCGTCCTCAGTCGTAACTGCTTTCATTTGTTTTCAAACCAAAATATGTCCAAACATCTGGAGCTAAAGTCTGCTGAAGTCACTGTATCCTCTTGTCCTCAGTCGTAACTGCTTTCATTTGTTTTCAAACCAAAATATGTCCAAACATCAGCTTTAAAAGCTGCCGAAGTCACTGTATCCTCTTGTCCTCAGTCGTAACTGCTTTCATTTGTTTTCAAACTAAAATATTTCCAAACATCAGCTTTAAAAGCTGCTGGCCTCACTGTATCCTGTCGTCCTCAGTCGTAACTGCTTTCATTTGTTTTCAAACCAAAATATGTCCAAACATCAGCTTTAAAAGCTGCCGAAGTCACTGTATCCTCTTGTCCTCAGTCGTAACTGCTTTCATTTGTTTTCAAACCAAAATATGTCCAAACATCAGCTTTAAAAGCTGCCGAAGTCACTGTATCCTCTTGTCCTCAGTTGTAACTGCTTTCATTTGTTTTCAAACAAAAATATGTCCAAACATCAACTTCAAAAGCTGCTGGACTCACTGTATCCTCTCGTCCTCAGTTGTAACTGCTTTCATTTGTTTTCAAACCAAAATATGTCCAAACATCAGCTTCAAAAGCTGCTGGACTCACTGTATCCTCTCGTCCTCAGTCGTAACTGCTTTCATTTGTTATCAAACTAAAATATGTCCAAACATCAGCTTTAAAAGCTGCTGGACTTGCTGTATCCTCTCGTCCTCAGTTGTAACTGCTTTCATTTGTTTTTAAACCAAAATATGTCCAAACATCAGCTTTAAAAGCTGCTGGACTCACTGTATCCTCTCGTCCTCAGTCGTAACTGCTTTCATTTGTTTTTAAACTAAAATATGTCCAAACATCAGCTTTAAAAGCTGCTGGACTCGCTGTATCCTCTCGTCCTCAGTCGTAACTGCTTTCATTTGTTTTTAAACCAAAATATGTTCAAACATCAGCTTTAAAAGCTGCCGAAGTCACTGTATCCTCTCGTCCTCAGTCGTAACTGCTTTCATTTGTTTTTAAACCAAAATATGTTCAAACATCAGCTTTAAAAGCTGCCGAAGTCACTGTATCCTCTCGTCCTCAGTCGTAACTGCTTTCATTTGTGTTCAAACCAAAATATGTCCAAACATCAGCTTTAAAAGCTGCCGAAGTCACTGTATCCTCTCGTCCTCAGTCGTAACTGCTTTCATTTGTTTTTAAACCAAAATATGTTCAAACGTCAGCTTTGAAAACTGATGGACTCACTGTATCCGCTCGTCCTCAGTCACTGCAGGATTTCAATGTTTCTTTAGCTGCGGACGATGTAATGGCTGCTGCCATCCAGTGGCCGGAAGTTAAATTAAAACCCAAGAAGGTACATGGGTTAAATTATTTTTCTTAATTGTAAGTGTAATGGCAACACTGCTCTAGTTGAGACAAAACAAGCAGGAGCTTCAAAAGTTTGCAGACATCACTGCTGAGGCAGATGAAGGGACAAAGTTACTCCAATAACTCTGTGACAACATGACGTTTGGACGCAGCAAACATCTGGCAATAACTCAACCTCCGTCGCGTTGCCTTATTGACGGACGTCTAACCAGTCAGGCTTAATTAACACGAGCGTCTGAGCCTTAATAAAAGTCGACTACAGCTGCCATGGAGCCGGTCCATCAGCAGGTGATTACACTGGGCAGCCACCCAGAAGCACAGGATCAGGATACAGCCTCCGTGAGATTGACCCGTTCTATTCATAGCCATCCTTCTCCAACAAATCCCTCAGAGTTCAGAGATTTCAGGGACTCGCACAAGTTCAGAGGCTTTTCCCCGGAACGACTTGTTACGAAGAGGAGTGAAGGCTGAGGAACAACGAAGGGTAACGATGTGAATACTTTTAGTTGGATAGTATTCTTTGAGAATCACAGTGATTTAACGTTTACGTGTCGTGACCACATGTTGTATAAAAACCCGACTCTCCTGACATGAAGTGAATGTTCTTCAAGACGCAGTAACTTCTCATCATGACCATGTTTTACACTTTATTACTTTATAAAGTTGCTCTGAAATCTGGACGAAGGAGAGGTTACGAGAGTCTATTATGACGTAATAATGGCTTCACTCCTCCAGCTGTAATCATGCTTTGTTTGTACAACGAATCCCTTGGAAGTGGATACAATTGATGACACACGGTGACAAACCTCCATGCTTGACCAATCACAGCAGAGTGGGTGTGGTTATGGTCAACAAGATTTCATCTCCAGAGAAAAAAAGTGTTTTCTGTGGGCGGAGCTTAAGATTGTTTTCTAATGTTAATATTTCAATGAAAAGAGTTTTGTACAAACACACACTGATGATACAATAGAGTCACACATCACAACAACACACACACACTGATGATACAATAGAGTCACACATCACAACAACACACACACACTGATGATACAATAGAGTCACACATCACAACAACACACACACACACTGATGATACAATAGAGTCACACATCACAACAACACACACACACACACACACACACTGATGATACAATAGAGTCACACATCACAACAACACACACACACTGATGATACAATAGAGTCAAACATCACAACAACACACTGATGATACAATAGAGTCACACATCACAACAACACACACACACTGATGATACAATAGAGTCACACATCACAACAACACACACACACTGATGATACAATAGAGTCACACATCACAAGAGGTTACGAGAGTCTATTATGACGTAATAATGGCTTCACTCCTCCAGCTGTAATCATGCTTTGTTTGTACAACGAATCCCTTGGAAGTGGATACAATTGATGACACACGGTGACAAACCTCCATGCTTGACCAATCACAGCAGAGTGGGTGTGGTTATGGTCAACAAGATTTCATCTCCAGAGAAAAAAAGTGTTTTCTGTGGGCGGAGCTTAAGATTGTTTTCTAATGTTAATATTTCAATGAAAAGAGTTTTGTACAAACACACACTGATGATACAATAGAGTCACACATCACAACAACACACACACACTGATGATACAATAGAGTCACACATCACAACAACACACACACACTGATGATACAATAGAGTCACACATCACAACAACACACACACACACTGATGATACAATAGAGTCACACATCACAACAACACACACACACACACACACACACTGATGATACAATAGAGTCACACATCACAACAACACACACACACTGATGATACAATAGAGTCAAACATCACAACAACACACTGATGATACAATAGAGTCACACATCACAACAACACACACACACTGATGATACAATAGAGTCACACATCACAACAACACACACACACTGATGATACAATAGAGTCACACATCACAACAACACACACACACACATTATTTGACCTTCAAAGACACACTGACTCCACAAAGCTGACATCACTGGTCCAGTGGGTCGACCTTGAGTGTATTTTTCATAAGATGATGCATTTGTTGAGTCATGGATGTTATTGATCTGTTTCTTTCACTTTTCACTCCTGATTTAAAGTCTTCTCTGAAGAGTTTGATGAAACAGTTTCTCATGTATGACATTCATTTAAAAATATATATTTCTGTTTTAATCAGAGGAACTGCAGTAATACTCAGTAAAGTACTGCAATGATACTTGGCGAAGCTCTTCATTATTACTCAGCAAGCTCTGCAGTATTACTCAGCAAGCTCTGTAGTATTACTCTGCGTTGCATTGTATTATTACTCCGCGAAGCTCTGTAGTATTACTCTGCGAAGCTCTGTAGTATTACTTTGCAAAGCTTTGTAGCGTTACTATGCAAACCTCTGCAGTATTACTATGCGAACCCCTGTAGCATTACTTGCAAAGCTCAGTAGTATTACTTAGGGAAGCTCCGCAGTATTACTATGCGAACCCCTGTAGTATTACTTGCAAAGCTCTGTAGTATTACTAAGGGAAGCTCTGTAGTATTACTATGCGAACCCCTGTAGTATTACTTGCAAAGCTCTGTAGTATTACTTTGCAAAGCTCTGAAGTATTACTATACGAAGCTCTGCAGTATTACTTTGCAAAGCTCTGCAGTATTACTTTGCATAGCTCTGCAGTATTACTTTGCAAAGCTCTGCAGTATTACTATGTGAACCCCTGTAGTATTACTTGCAAAGCTCTGTAGTATTACTAAGGGAAGCTCTGCAGTATTACTATGCGAACCCCTGTAGTATTACTTGCAAAGCTCTATAGTATTACTTAGGGAAGCTCTGCAGTATTACTATGCGAACCCCTGTAGTATGACTTGCAAAGCTCTATAGTATTACTTAGGGAAGCTCCGCAGTATTACTATGCGAACCCCTGTAGTATTACTTGCAAAGCTCTGTAGTATTACTATGCGAACCCCTGTAGTATTACTTGCAAAGCTCTGTAGTATTACTGAGGGAAGCTCCTTAGTATTACTCGGGGAAGCCCTGTAGTATTACTTTGCGAGGTTCCGTAGTAATACTCTGCAAATATACAGAAATGTTTTTATTTGATTCAATGTTCTTCGTTTTTTAATACATTTCATGCTAATATCCTCCTCGTGAATCATTCATTTTCTTTCATTATCCTCTCATAACAATACTTGTGTACCTTCCCTCTAAACTCAGGGGCCACAGTGAAGAGCCACAGGTGCTCAGATGTACGACCAGCCTCAGATATATCTCCTCCTGAAGTGACACCGGCTGACGGGCTCGGATCCCCAGACGCCGCCCGGAGACGGCCGTATGACAGCCCCTCACGGGGGGGGGCGTCAAGCCATTTGTCTGTCTGTCTCCACAAAGATGGACGACCCGTCATCATGGCGCCGCCATCCCTCATCCTCGCGCCGCCACGGATTAAATGAATTCAAATTAAAAGCCTTCATTAATCACGGTAATCCGTGGACGGCTCAGGAACCAGGAGATGCGGAGAAACCGTCGCTGAGACTGAAGTGTGGAGATCCTGCCGTCACGCCTCGCGCCGACACCAGCCCACGCACCCCGTTCTCCGGGGATCAGGGGTCAGTCAGACGAGATTGCAGGAAATAATCATCTCCATGCATCCTCATTTCTCTTGGGGGGTCTCTCCACTGATGCACCTTCCCACGACCACATGTCCCTCCCCCTCCCTTCTGCCGCATCCTCACCCCTCCCCGGACCACCTTCCCCTCCTTCAGCTTTTTTCTTTCTTTCTTTTTCTTGTGCCATTGATTTCAAGGACTCTTTTTCTCTTTTTTTTGTCATCAGCGAAAAACTTCCATCGCTGCGATGACGCCGGCGGTTGCCGCGGTAACCAGGGGTCGGGCGACCGGGGGTGCAGCGAAGGTGCCAATTGAGTTTGTTGATGCAACAGTTGTTAATGAGGAAACGAGCACATGTGGATGGTTTAGAATCTCTGGGGGTTCAGGGGAGGAGGAGGAGGAACATGAGGCGCATCACGTCTCAACCTGTTTATGAGGGTTTGAGTCACGGCGTCACTGAAGGGAAGTCAAGGGTTAAGTCAAGAACCATTTTTAAAGTGACTCCAAAAGAAGCCTTGATTTGAATAGATAGAAATAGAGAAAAAGTACTGACGTATTTCTAGCTTTTCCACTAATGGCGAGAATGAAGGTGTGACGGCGACAGAATTCATGGAAATTCAGTTTATTAAGATCATGTTTGACGTCGAGATTTAAAAACTGACACAAACCGCATTTTAAGATTTTATTTAATCTTGTCTCGAATACGATTTATAGCTGATTTTTTTTGGCTGCTTTCTCCCTCACATACGGCTGAAAACAATCTTTAAAGGAGGGGTAGGTGATCTTGAGGATACGATTAGCGCTAAATTGAAAAAGGGAAGAGTCTGACCCCCTTTCTTCAGACTCTCCCCACGATAAGAGTAGAGAAAATACTTTTTTTTAAAAGGCGTCTACAAGCATTAAATGTATTTACAGTAACACAATAAATGAACTTACATTTTAAGTTCTTAGTTAACACAACATCGACCTTTATCTGTGATAAATTATCAATTAAAATCGAGAATGTGTTGTATCAGACTCACAGGTACGACTTGGTACTTCACTTAATCCGATATTTTACACATACTAGTTTGTTCTTAACTAGTATGACTGACACAAGTCGATAATTTCTGTTGTAGTATTACTCAGCGACGCTCTGCAGTATTACTTTGCAAAGCCCTGCAGTATAACTCAGCAAGCTCTGTAGTATTACTCTGAGTTGCATTATAATATTACTCAGCGAAGCTCTGCAGTATTACTTTGCAAAGCTCTACAGTATAACTTTGCAAAGCTCTGCAGTATTATTTTGCAAAGCCCTGCAGTATAACTCAGCAAGCTCTGTAGTATTATTCTGTGTTGCATTATAATATTACTCAGCACGAAGCTCTGCAGTATTACTTTGCAAAGCTCTACAGTATAACTTTGCAAAGCTCTGCAGTATTATTTTGCAAAGCTCTGCAGTATAACTATGCAAACCCCTGAAGTATTACTTACAAAGCATTAAATCGAGAATGACTGACACAAGTCGATACTTTCTGTTGTAGTATTACTCAGCGACGCTCTGCAGTATTACTCAGCACAGCTCTGTAATATTACTCCGCAAAACTCTGCAGTATTACTTTTCAAAGCCCTGCAGTATAACTCAGCAAGCTCTGTAGTATTACTTTGCAAAGCCCTGCAGTATAACTCAGCAAGCTCTGCAGTATTACTTTGAAAAGCTTTGTAGCATTACTATGCGAACCTCTGTAGAATTACTTCGCAAAGCTCTGTAGTATAACTATACGAAGCTCTGCAATATTACTTTGCAAAGCTCTTTAGTATTACTTTGCAAAGCTCTGCAGTATTACTTTGCAAAGCTCTGCAGTATTACTATGCGAACCCCTGAAGTATTACTTACAAAGCATTAAATCGAGAATGTGTTGTATCAGACTCACAGGTACAACTGGTTACTTCACTTCATCAAATATTTTACCCATACTTGTTTGTTCTTAACTCGTATGACTGACACAAGTCGATACTTTCTGTTGTAGTATTACTCAGCGATGCTCTGCAGTATTACTCAGCACAGCTCTGTAATATTACTCCGCAAAGCTTTGCAGTATTACTTTGCAAAGCCCTGCAGTATAACTCAGCAAGCTCTGTAGTATTACTTTGCAAAGCCCTGCAGTATAACTCAGCAAGCTCTGTAGTATTACTCTGCGTTGCATTGTAATATTACTCCGCGAAGCTCTGCAGTATTACTTTGAAAAGCTTTGTAGCATTACTATGCAAACCTCTGTAGAATTACTTCGCAAACCTCTGTAGTATAACTATACGAAGCTCTGCAATATTACTTTGCAAAGCTCTTTAGTATTACTTTGCAAAGCTCTGCAGTATTACTTTGCAAAGCTCTGCAGTATTACTATGCGAACCCCTGAAGTATTACTTACAAAGCATTAAATCTAGAATGTTTTGTATCAGACTCACAGGTACGACTGGGTACTTCACTTCATCAGATATTTTAGACATACTAGTTTGTTCTTAACAAGTGGATACTTTCTTTAAATGAATGAAGAAGTGGACGAACTGTGGGCGTTTGGTCGCCGCGACCATTTTTCATCGGCGTGAGATCGAGTCCCTCGACGTCACAAACGAATCAAGATAAGTATCAATAAATGCCAAAATGACTTTTCTGCCAATTCCTTGCTTTCAATCAGACGAACTAATCCTCTGTTGGCGTCACGTCTCAGACAGAAGGTTTGCCAACAGACAGAACTTCATCCCACTTGATCTCCCTCGACGTCTGTTAGAAAGTTATCAATGTATGCAGAGTTCTTCCAGAACAAATACTGTGAGAGTTAAGTGTTCATCGTTTAAGACTCTATTGTCGTCTATTGACCTGTGAGACCATTTGTGTCGAGAGACAAAGGTTTGGTGATGAAATGATGTAAAAGAAAAAGCATGATTGAAGAAAAAGTCAAACGTGTGTCAATAAAAGTTGTGATGTACATACAACTGTCAGTATCCATCCATCCATCCATCCATCTATCGATGCATCCGTCAATCCATCCATATATCCATCCATCCATCTATTTATCCATCCATATATCCATCTATGCTTCCATTTATACATCCATCCATCCATCCATCTATCAATCCATTGAATTATCAATCGATCCACCCACCCATCCATCCATCCATTCATCAACCAATCTGTCGATCCATCTATCAATCAATCCATTAAATGATCAATCCATCCACCCATCTAACTATCCATCCCTACATCCATCCATCTGCCCATCCAAATATCCATTCATCCATCCATCCATCCATCCACCCATCTAACTATCCATCCATCCATCCATCCATCTGCCCATCCAAATATCCATTCATCCATCCATCCATCCATCCATCCACCCATCTAACTATCCATCCATCCATCCATCTAACTATCCATCCCTCCATCCATCCATCTGCCCATCCAAATATCCATTCATCCATCCATCCATCCATCCACCCATCTAACTATCCATCCATCCATCCATCCACCCATCTAACTATCCATCCCTCCATCCATCCATCTGCCCACCCAAATATCCATTCATCCATCCATCCATCCATTGAGTTATCAATTATTTTTCCTGAAACATTTGCTATTTCTGACGTAACTTTTCCATGTTAATCCTCAAGTTGCCACCAATGAGATCAGTGTTAAAACAAATTAATCTTTCCTTTACGATCAAAATCATTTTTGTGTTTCATGATCAAAAAGAGGAGAAACAGAAACAGTTTCACTGATTGTTTTGACGACTTCATCTTTTCTTTTGACGTGTTGAGCTTCAACTAAAGTGCTCACTTATATAAACGTCTACAGAAGGACGTCGACCCAGAGATCTTCAAATTAAACTGAAGTCGAGTTTCTTCCAGAGACGAGCCCGAGTCGTACGTCTCGCATCTGAGCGCTGAGGTCTTGTTTGGCCGGATCATGAAGAGTAATTATCGCAGCAGAAATAGACCATAATTACAAACGGGTGTCATGGAAGGCACGCTGACGGTTTGATCATCTCATTACGACGGATCAAAGGCGGAATCGTCCGCCAATAAGATCTGCACTTCTTCACATTCCCACTGACACAAAATCAATCTCGCTGTGGGAAAATGGATCCCTGTGATCATTAAAACGGAGGTGAGAAACCAGACAGTTACAAATTATTAAGGAGGAATTTTTCGAAAGCACGTCTAACGGTGATGGAATGTTTGGATGCTGGAGATTATACGCTTTATATTCAGAGGTTACTCTCCTGACGCCGACGCTAACGATGGTCCGTTGCTACGTATTTGTTTCTGTCTCGGATCTCAAACTTTCAGCTCTCAGTCCTGAAGTCGAAAATATTGCAGGCGCCAATTTTAGACCTTCTTTTTATTTCCAAGCGCTGATTTTTTAATGAGTCATTTCTCAAGTTTCCAAACTCAATGCGTTCTGGGACTAACTATTTAAATGAATTGAGATAAAAATGAATCCCGAAGATATTTTGTCTCTGTTTTTGTGATTTAATAAGTAAAAAATATGTAAACACATTTAATTAAGGAGAACCAACATGTGGTCCCGGGGCCTGTTTGGAAAAGCGAGTTGACCGAAGATTCTACGGTTTACGGAGCGTGTCTCGACAACATTTAGCATGATCAACCCTGGGTTGAAGGCAAGCAAATAAAAAAACCCTCATCAATTGAACACAGAGAAATTGATTCACCATGGCAACAGGCGAAATAAAGCCTCCATCCTGCTACTTCTTCCCAGTGGAGAAGGAAATGTTAATGAGAGAATATTCAGAAAGGAAGCTTGTATAATACAAATGTTTGAACACTTCCAACAGCTTGCTTTTGTAACCTGGTCTCAGGATGAACTGTTTCATAAAGTGTAGTCAAAACCCTGCGTCTCAGCCTCGTATTCATTGGTTAATAATGTCTAACATCGGTCATAAAGAGTCAAAAATGGACCATGTGCAGCGACAACTTGCAATATGAGGTCATCACTGAGCCAAACAAGAGTTGTACGAAAAAAACTCTGTATTAAAAAAAGGTAAGTCATTATTTGTAAAGCAGCCTTTCTCAGACCAGGTTCAGGGTCAAGCGCTTTAACAATCATAAACCACTATTTAAAAGATAATATAGAGACAATAACAGCAACAATTAAGTTAAGAAAACGCTCAAATAAAAGTGTCTTGAGATGTTTCTTGAAGGAGTCAGTAGATCATCAAACACAGATGTTTCTTGAAGGAGTCAGTAGATCATCAAACACAGATGTTTCTTGAAGGAGTCAGTAGATCATCAAACACAGATGTTTCTTGAAGGAGTCAGTAGATCATCAAACACAGAGATGTTTCTTGAAGGAGTCAGTAGATCATCAAACACAGATGTTTCTTGAAGGAGTCAGTAGATCATCAAACACAGAGATGTTTCTTGAAGGAGTCAGTAGATCATCAAACACAGATGTTTCTTGAAGGAGTCAGTAGATCATCAAACACAGATGTTTCTTGAAGGAGTCAGTAGATCATCAAACACAGATGTTTCTTGAAGGAGTCAGTAGATCATCAAACACAGAGATGGTTCCAAAGCTTAGGAGCAACAGTCTGGAAGGAATTCTCTCCTCTGGTCCGGAAGTTCAGGAACCATCAGTAGATTCTGATCCACAGACCTCAGAGCCCGAGCTGGGGTGTAAGTCTGGATCAGAACACTGATGGAAGGTCTGACCATGAATAGATCTGAAAGTAAGAACCAGAATTTTAAAATGATCCTGAAAGAAACTGGCAGCTAGTGAAGAGCTTTAAGGATCTGAGAAATGTGAGTTCTTCTACTAGAGCGGCTCAGAATTCAGAGTTTGTATCAACTGCAGGCGAGACACATCCTTCTTGTTTAGACACAAAATAAACTGTTACAATAGTGTAAACGACACAAACACATGGATTATAAGATCCAGATTGTGTTGTGACTGAGTTTAGAGATTTTTCTAAGTTGAAGGAAACATAGTCTTTGTCAAATACAACACCCAGGTTTCTCAGGCTCAGCTTGAGACCCTGATTGACAATTGATAGCAACAAGACTATTTTTGTAACTTTATAAATCAGACACAATTATGGAGCACGCTAGACAACTGTAGCTTAAACTATGACAAAAGCAACCATTTATAGTATTTATTATCTGTATATATTTAATGCTCAATACTAAACCAAACCACTTAATATTCTCAAACACACATTCAAAATGTTTTCCTCTTTCATTGACACGGTTCTACTGACACACTCACGTCAACATTATCTCAACAAACACTTTTCTTTAATGATATATTGAGATGAAATTCTCCATCTTTCCTTCTGAAGCTTGAAAAAAACCATGTTTCTCTTCCATCTTGTCTCGGTGTCAGCTTGTGTTTTTGTGCCGTGTGTTTTTATTTCCTCCATGTTTATCATGGAGGCGCTCAGCAGCTTGTGCGTTTTGCCTTGTGATCAAATCTTGGACATTTCTCCAGCCTGTTGGAATTCTTGTTAACAGCATGCGACAAGACATCTATCAGCCTTCGGCCGCCGTCCAATCATTTCGGAAGACGGGACTTTCTTTCTTCTCTTGAAAGCAGATAAATAGATAAACGTCAACCCGGGAACGTCGGCTCCCACTCCAGAATTTCATCACAACATAAACCGGGCAATTAAATCAAAGTCCTGGTCCCAGCTGGAGGTGGCTGGTTAGATACAGATAGTTTTGTAACGCGACCCCTCGGAGCCTCGGGTTCCCCCGCCGAGCCCCGTTTTTAAACGGCAGCTCGCCAGGAACTGTATTTTAAATGAGCGTTCATCAGCCTCATTGAATGCACCGTCACTCATCGGGAGGAAGGCAAACACGAAAATAATTGGTGGGGATGGTTTAATAAAGTTTCTAAAAGTATCACTCGCGCTCTGGGAAATAGTCTCTCATAAGTGTGGGGGAGGAGGGGGCGGCAATAAAGCAGAATCCAAGCAAGACTCGGGAGAAAATGAAACCTTCTGATGTCACTGGAGCATGTTTTCATCGGCTTCAACCCGTGAATTAAACGTAAATAACTGTCGAACGCTTTTGTTACCCCCCCTATTTGCTATTCAAAAAAGGTTCAACTAAAGTGTGTACGTTTGATGTGCGACTCTATTGTATCACCAGTGTGTCTGTTCATATTTTTATCTTGTAAGGATTTGACAACTTTACTGTAATCGATCGTCTAGATTTAACGCACATTTCAAGTCATCACTTGATTAACTGATAATCTTTCATATTTAATTCATATTAAATAATCATGGCCTCTCTTTAGAATCCATGAGCTCAGCTCTTCGACACTCTCACTGAGAGATACACAACAATTTGTAGATGATGGCAGCAAGTCTGGTTCCAACAAGGACAAGGACAGACATCTGCGTAAGTCAACTGATAAACAGATTCTCTCTAAAAGACATCAAACTGCGGTAACTTTCCACCACGTGAGGCGGCCATCTTAGAAGACAAGTGTTTAGAGCAGGGGGGGGGCAAACTCGGTCCTCAAGGGCCGCAGGGTGTGCAGGTTTTTGTTCATGCACATTTTAACCAATGAGGTTTCAGCTAAAACAAGCAACACCTGACTGACAATCAACTGATTACACTCCTTAGACACCTGATTAGTCCAAATGTGTCCTCTTGATCGGTTGGAACAAAAACCTGCACACCCTGTGGCCCTTGAGGACCGAGTTTGCCCACCTGGGTGCTGTGTCTCAAATCGCATACTAATCTTAGTATGCTAGAAGTTAGTATGCATCAGTTTAGTATGCATACTAACTAGTACGCAAATTCTCCGCAGATAGTATGTCTCAAATCAAACCCTGAAGCTACACACTAACCGGAAATCACATGACAGCTTCTTCTTCTACTTCTATTTAACGATGTTGCAAGCAGCTGTTTGAACGCTATCGCCGCCACCTGCTGGCAGCACGTATTGCAACTTTGGAAAAAGAAATAAAGAAAAAATATGAGAATCTAAATAATCGCGGGATATTTAAGCTGGTATCAGCAGCGAAGACGTGTTTATCCTCCTACTGCTGCTGAAAATACACATTTAAGTATATGCATATATATGCATTTATATATGACGTAACTTCCGTTTAAAACGTCACTAAAATGGCAGCTGTTTAGTATGGTTAGTGTCCATCGAACCATGCTAGTTTTGTGGGCGTGTTAGTACGCCAATTTAGTATGCATGGCGCACTAAATTTCGCATACTAAGAATTGAGACGCACTAACGTACTAAAAATACTAACTTTTAGTACGCTAGTATGCGATTTGAGACACAGCACTGGTTTAGAGTATCTGACCAATCATACATGTACAAATGACTAGAGGCGTTTACCTGAATATTCATACTATAAAAGATCCACAATTTCATTAAAACTTGGCGCTTGTTACTAGAAGACGTCTCTGCGATAGATTTCTGCTTTGCCAGGAGCTCATGATCATGTGACTTGTTTCTCTGACTTTGTAAATTTCAATAAACAAGCATTTTCTCTTTAACTTAAAACTGTGTCTGTCCTTCTTCACCATCACCACATATCGATACTTGGGAGAGGTCGGTTCTCCGGGACAAAACCTTACATTCTTGACTCTAAAATATAGTTTTAAATTTGTGTTGAAGGTAAGGTAAGGTAAAACTTTATTGATCCCTCAGGAGGTCTCCTTTGGGAAATATGTCCCAATAGAGTAATAAGTCCTGCTAGTCGCAGCCATTTTATCAAAAAACAATTTGGGATGAAAAATAGATGTTATGTTTGCAGGGAATAAATACGTCGTCATCAAAACAGCGTCTAAAATAGGATTCATTGAGAGATGATCGACACAACGCGATCAGACGACGACTTAATTATTCAAGTGTAGCGACAAACATCCACCTGTGAACATGTTCTTCTCAATAACAATCTAACGCCTTCGGAGGCAAGTGTTATCGCGCCGCCATCTTTTTTCATCAGGTTATTATGAGACGAGAGCACATCTTTAATCAGAACGACAACAAGTCATACTCCCCGTGTGATTAATTCCGAAAACCCCCGAGCAACACTTCATGAATGCCGATCGTTCTCGACCTGAAATTTAATCAATATTTGGCGAAAACATCTCCAGCTCGTGGGGTTCGGGTCGTATCAGCGACGACAAACATCTTTTTTTATTCTCATCTCTGTCAGTGAGATCTTCAAAAGAGAAAACAACAGCCATGACTTGGTTGCGCATGAGGTCATACGTGTTTACACGCAGATATCTCCACTGATACTCGCCTGACAAGAAATATACTCGTCAACTTTTCGCCGCTCTGACAGCCGTCGCCGATGAAGACGTAGCAAATTAAAGAGCAGTTTTTGAACATTTTTCGGCGCTTAAGAAACATCCCGTCAGGCACAGATCTCGGGGGTCTCCTCTCACACAAGCATACAACACAGAGGCGCGACGGAGTTGAGGGGTTTCTCCCGGGAGACGTCAGGGAGACGAGCTACAAAAAGACGCCTGATGTCGAAAATTCCGTGTGATGCATTAAAGGCTGAAAATCAGTCTCGGTTCTGCCGCTTCCAGCTCGAAAAAAGCACTAATAAAAGAATATATTCCTCTCGTGTTTGTCATATTTTTCAGAATCAGGGGAACTAAACAAAAGTGAAAGTGGAAATAGTGCGAGGAAAAGACCGTCGAGAGCTTCGGCAAAACACATTTGAGTGGAACAATTACGGGATGAAGCTAAATAGACGGAGAGTTTGAAACCGCTTCGGCAGAAAATCTACCTCCAGTGCTTGATAAATAGTTTATTCGTTTGGTGTTCCTCTTCCTGCATTATTTCCCTCAGGCAAAGCAGATCAAACCAATGAAATGTGCCGTCGTCTTGTGGCTTCAGCGGCACCTGATCGGATTAAACCCTCTTGGAAATATTCAGCATCTCCGCAGGGGTCTCGGAAATATGAAGGCCTTCCCACTTTAGGGAATTGCTCCGCGACGGCTTCTCATTATTGCGACATCGACCGCGGGTCGAAGGGAAATGTCAGCGTCGGCCGAGAGGCCTGATCACGAGGGGGACGCCGGGGTAAGTACCTCGTGCTCGTCGTACATGCGATGAATCATGGAGGCGAGCGGCGAGAACGAGTGGACGGAGAAGTGTTTGACAAGGTGCCAGTCGGCCTGTGAAATCTGCCACGACCGCTTCAGGCGCTGTTACTCACCAGTGATGTCGGGCGAGACGTGTGAAACTGGCAAAGTGGTAAAGATCGGGTGAGAAAAATATATTGTTTTAAATCGGGGGTCCACGTGGTTTTAACATTATGCACACAGAGCGCAATTCAAATGAAAATAAAATAGCATTACTGGCAAAAACAACTAACATTAAGTACATGGAAATCACTAAATGTCGGGAACAACCCATCATCACAATATGCTCCTCATCCCATGAAACCTATTTTCAGATAAGGTACCGTTGAAGTAACCATTGTTGGCCGCGGGTATCGTGACATCGAGGTAAAAACTTGTGTTTGTGCCGTTTTTGGTTTTTTATTTTTTTAGTCGTAGTAGTAGTCGTAGTAGTAGTAGTAGTAGTAGTAGTCGTAGTAGTAGTCGTAGTAGTAGTCGTAGTAGTCGTAGTAGTAGTCGTAGTAGTCGTAGTAGTAGTCGTAGTAGTAGTCGTAGTAGTCGTAGTAGTAGTCGTAGTAGTAGTAGAAGTAGTCGTAGTAGTCGTAGTAGTAGTCGTAGTAGTCGTAGTAGTAGTCTTAGTAGTAGTCGTAGTAGTCGTAGTAGTAGTCGTAGTAGTAGTCGTAGTAGTAGTCGTAGTAGTAGTCGTAGTAGTAGTCGTAGTAGCCGTAGTAGTAGTCGTAGTAGTAGTCGTAGTAGTAGTCGTAGAAGTAGTCGTAGTAGTCGTAGTAGTAGTCGTAGAAGTAGTCGTAGTAGTCGTAGTAGTCGTAGTAGTAGTCGTAGTAGTAGTCGTAGTAGTAGTCGTAGTAGTAGTCGTAGAAGTAGTCGTAGTAGTCGTAGTAGTAGTCGTAGAAGTAGTCGTAGTAGTAGTCGTAGAAGTAGTCGTAGTAGTCGTAGTAGTAGTCGTAGTAGTAGTCGTAGTCGTAGTCGTCGTCGTCGTCGTCGTCGTCGTCGTCGTCGTCGTCGTCGTCGTCGTCGTCGTCGTCGTCGTCGTAGTAGTCATAGTAGTAGTAGTAGTATATGTATTTGTTGGCAGTTTTACTACTTGTATCATTATCATCAGCAATAGTAATAGTTCTTGTCATATTAGTATAGAATTGAATATTAAATTGAATATGTCGCTACAGTAGCAGTAGCTAATAATAGTTATATTAGTAGTACCAACAATAGAAGTAGTACTAGTAGCAGTAGTTGCAGTAGTGACGGTGTGTTACTCACTCCTGGACGGCGCCACCATGTGGAACTACCTTGTAAAAAAAAGTGTTATTATGCCATAAAACAAGTTCAATATCATTTAAATTCCATTTTAAAATCTCTGACTTGTTTTGATGTTGTTGAACCTTCTTGAATTTGAAATGGTTCCTACCTTCAGACGCCAGGAGACTTCACAGAATCCTTTTAAATCAGGGGTAAAACAAAAATAAAATAGCATTACTGGCAAAAACAACTAACATTAAGTACATGGAAAATAAATCTCAACAGAAAAAAGAATCCGCATGAGCTTTGGATTGTTTTTTTTCCAAATATAGAGTTTGGGTTTTACTTTTGCACTAGTTTACAGGTATTTTTTTGAGTAACTGACTTTAGAGAAAATGCCACATTTTTCTAAAACAAAACCCGTTTCAAACAGTAAAAATCAATAAACTAATTATGTAAATAGTGTTTTTCTTCATATGGCGAAATGAAAAAATGTGTCAAGGATAAATAATGTTATTATTCCTCCTCTTTTTAACCACTCCTTATCTCACCACGAATCTCTATATCGTCCGAAAACATCAAGGACCAAGAAGATTCATCTAGAGGTTAGGTTAGGTTAGGTTAGGTTAGGTAGAAATTTATTGATCCCTCAGGAGGTCTCCTTCGGGAAATTGTTTTTTTCGGGTTGTTTATTTAATTGTTAATCTATAACTTAATTTGTCAACGAGGTTCTCCATTGTATGGACTAAAAACACGATTTAAAACCTTCAACTTCAGAGTCAAATCCCACAGATATTCGTTCACATTGAAATAAACAACGACGGATAAATCATATTTAACTTGTTGGCTTTCATTTTGACCGACGAGGCAGAGTTGTCGCCTCTTCGTTTCATGTTGTTTTGCGTGAGTCAAAAAAAGACCAGACCAGACCATAAAGAATGCAATAGACGTCAAGTCCGCAAAGATTCGACCCGTGAATCTGTGACTGAAAGTGCCGAAAAAGCTGTTTTTTGCGTGTCGGTACCACAATGTCTGTTCTGTGAAGACCGTTTATACTGATATAGTGGCCAAAAAAACTTCAAGTGATAATTAAAGACATTAATATATTGTCTTTAAAATATATCTGTATGTATCGTTACAATGCTGGACCACGTTTTCAAAAAGACAGTGTTTTGTGGATTCAGTCTAGTTGCTTCTTAAAATGAGCATCAAACTACATTTTTGAAAGAAGTTTAAGTGGCTGTGTTTCCAAGGGTTTACGACATAAAACAAGAAAACAATCAAGGAAATAAACACCTTGCAATACGGTTAGTGGGAGGTGACAGATATTTTTTGGAAGCACCTAAATGTCGAAGTTGGTTCACTATACTTGTCGTGATTCTGAGAAGATTAGTAAGTAAGTAAGTAAGTAATATTTATTTATATAGCGCTTTTCCAGACCAGGGTCACAAAGCGCTTAAACAATCAAAACAATACTCAAAAAAGTACATACTTTAAAGATCAAGATGATACTGAGAACAACACAGGAGTTCCAGAAAATCAAGGAAAAGCCTGAACAAATAGAAACGTCTTAAGATGTTTCTTAAAGGAGTCAGTAGATCATCAAGAGCAAAGAGAGAGAAGATCGTTCCAAAGCTTAGGAGCAACAGTCTGGAAGGATTTCTCTCCTCTGGTCCTGAACCGTGTGCGTGGAACCATAAGTAGATTCTGATCCACAGACCTCAGAGCCCGAGCTGGGGTGTAAGTCTGGATCAGATCCGTGATGTAAGGAGGAGCCTGACCATGAATAGATCTGAAAGTAAGAACCAGAATTTTAAAGTTGATCCTGAAAGAAACTGGAAGCCAGTGAAGAGTTTTAAGGATCGGAGAAATGTGAGTTCTTCTACTAGAGCGGGTTAGAATTCTCGCTGCAGATTTTTGAATCAACTGCAGGCGAGAAGATCCTTCTTGTTAAGACATGAAAACAAACTGTTACAATAGTCCAGACGAGAAGAAACAAACGCATGGATTACAAGCTCCAGATCATGTTCCGACAACATTTTCCTAAGTTTAGAGATTTTACAAACTAAATGTCGGGAACAACCCATCATCACAATATGCTACTTATCCCATGAAACCTATTTCCGGACATGGTACCATTGAAGTAACCATTGTTATTACCATTGGTATTGTGAAAACATCGAAAAAGTCTTCAGCAGGTAAAAACTTCTTGTGTGTTTGTGCTATTTTTTACATCCCTGACTTGTTTTGATGTTGCTGAACCTTCTTGAATTTGAAATGGTTCCTACCTTCAGAAGCCAGGAGACTTCACAGGACTCACATTTGTATTCCGCTCCACGGCGTCGAGCTGCAGCAGATCAACAACATTCCGGGACCAAAAAGACAGAAATGTTTATATTCTACTTGTACCGCCCTGTTTGGAATCAGAGTGAACGGAAATGTACTTCCACATAAATTAGTTTTTAAGTTAAGGATTAGATTTTCAAGCTTGTTAGAGTGACTCTGAAATATTAATGAAACAACATATTATAAGTGGGCGAAAAGCGGAAAAACATCCAAAGATAAACAATAAATCCAAAAACAGTTCCTGCCGTTTTAAATAAAGTACATTTCTATTTTCATAGTAAGACAAACACACGTATTTCTATTTACATTTGAACCCAACAGAGACTAAAAAGTACATGTTATAGTTAAAATAAACAGACTTAGATAAAGGGCTACTTTGACATCATTAGCTTTGCCCCCCAAAACAGGCTAACACTGCTAATAGTTCAAGATTGATTATTGTGTCTCATCTTGTTTCATTCTTTTGTTTTGTACTGACACTGTTCAGCTGAATCTCAGAAGGTGTCAAAGAACTACACTTCCCAGAATGCACCAGCAGCAGCAAACCAGCTGCTCCAGTCATTAGCACTAATGTGGATCAGCTGTGAACTTTGAACTCATGGAAGACCCTCCAAGTGCACCAGGGGTTCAGTCCAGAGACGCCACTGGTCGGTGAAATGTTTGATTTACTTTCATTGTGTTTGAAATGATTCTGAGATGTTCAAATTTATGTTTAACTTAAACTTAACTTAATATTAGTGAAGGAACACATTGCAGAATTTACTATATTGATTTTGTGATTAATGGGTTTTACTAAAATAACATTTCATTTGGGTTTGGAAAATTAAAGGTAAAATATTAAAAAGAATAGTTACAAAATGAAGTATCAGAGCTTTACTAAGAAGGTTTTGGAAAATTCATTAAATTAGATTTAGTGCTTTTAAATTCATTAAAATAAAATATATATATATATATATATATATAAGATGTTTAAATGAACTTAAAATATTCAAATGTTTAAATTAATTTAAAACGTTTGAATGTTTAAGTTAATTTAAAACGTTTGAATGTTTAAGTTCATTTTAAAATGAATTTAGAATGTTTAAATGTTTTAAATTCAGCTAAAATTAAATAAAAACATTTAATTTGAATGGATGATTAAAATGTTTTCTTTGTCTGTCTTTAAAGTTTTACAACCTAAATACTGAGAATACGAAAGAAAAAATAAAAGCCATTCAGTGGAACATTTGAGTCGTCCTTGAATCCTTTGGAACCTGAACAAGAGGTGGACTTGAGTTCTGTTTACTTCACTGATAATACAAGTTTCTGATATTGTTCCTAAAAACTATTTTTTTGATGTAGCCATTAGCAACATGTTGCACCATTTACGTCAAACCTGACAAACTGGTCAAATAAAGGCTCGATCATGTTAGTACGTCAAAAAAAACTTCAGAAAAGTCACAAGGATAACATATGCTATGAAGAGTGAGTCGATCTGAAGTATAAATACATGAATTGCTAGCGTTAGCATCAGGTGTTTTGTGGATTACTCGCTAAGAAAAGACGTCTAAGAAGGAGGTCAAAGATGTATATATATATATATATATGGATATATAACGATTTACCTTTAGCCATTTATTGTTGGTGTATTTGTGTTGAACTTTTACAGATTCTCTTCAATGTTTTATGTAATACTACTGCAGATAAAACACACAAAGACTCACTTCCTGTCTTAAACTACAACAAGTATTCATCCCACGTCTTAAACACTACATTAAATAATGGATTCATTTGACATTTGGTTGCCAGGTTCACCTCCTTGTCCTGCATTATTCAATATCTCTTCCCTTAAACTTCCAACAGTGGCTGAGCTCCGCGTTTCTCCTGGAAAAGTTGATCCGCCTTCGCACCGCATGGCATTGAACCCATGAAAGAAAACCTGTTGAACGCTTCAATCGTTCCATCCGAAGCGTTCATCGACTCCTTGTGTGTCGCAACTTTTTTTTTTTCCTACCTCGAGTCAAAGAATTTCAACGATTCCGTGCATGTTTCCACGGCAACGGCCTTGTGAGCGCGGCACGCGAATAACATCACCTTTTTTTTTTTTTCCATCATCCTCATCATGAATCCCTGCTTTTGTTGTCGCCGCACTTCACACAGAAAAGCACTTTTGTCGCGAGTCGGACTCTTGATCCGAGCAACCTGTGGCTCGGCGAGAGCCGGTCTGGAGCGCGAGTCGTGCTAATGAGATCCTTCACAGGCTGAAGAACATCCGCCCGATTCCTCGCCAAGCTCCGTCTTCCGACCCCCCCGAAGCCTAATGACCGCTGGTCCTGGAAATGAGATTCCGAGGTGGGCTCGTAATGAAGTGTCGGGGCAGGAAGAGGGACGGTGTGTGTTCAGGATCAGGGACTATTCCTGGAGCTGACCGGCGCGATGATAGCGTGCTAATGCGGAGGACGCACATTAACCCCGATGGCGAAGAGCGATGGCTCTGGCGAGCGCCGCCGTCCCCGGGGAGCGGTGGCACGCCGCCTGCCAGTCTTGTTTTTTCCCGGATAGCTTCGCACACTTATTTCATTCTGGCCGCTTTCACAGCCGGGTATTGATCGGCGTGTCGGGCGAGGATCAAGGAAGATCTTCGGTAAACAAGAGTCTGCAATAAAGCCCGTGTTTGGTGTCTGGAGTCTGGAGTCGATGACTTCATTTCCTGCGTGAGCCTCGGACTTAATCCAAGTTATAATTGTAAACAAGTTCATCAGAGCATTGAACGCTTCAGTTTAACGTTTCAAAAGTTGAAACTTGCATTGAATTATTATTTCTTTAATCATTTAATTCATTGAAAGTTAGAATTTCCGTTTTTAACTAATCGTTTAATGCAATAAGGTTTGATAAGTTGAGGCTTTTTTTTGAACAATGGAATAATGCAAACATATATTTACTAAATAGTGTATTTTTTAATTCATAGCCTTTTAAATTCAGTTTAAAAATGTTATAATAGTGACACCAGACAAAACCAAACGAGTACTGAGCTACTTGATCAGGGTCACATGATCTTCTGTATGTCACATGATTGGCTGAAAGTTTATGTAGAAATATATAAATCTATATTTTTCATTGTATCTGTTTGTTTGAACAAAACATGATTGTATTCTTTATTGTATTCTTTTTCAATAAATATTTATTACTGTTTTTAATCATATTAATGAAAAACTTTTTTTTTAATTACATTTTAGAAATACTTTTGAGGATATGATTACTCTTAAAAGTTTGGTACAAATGTATTTAAATACATAATGAACATAATAAATGACAAAGACTAGATTCATTTTTTTCTACATTTTTCATTTTCGACATTAACATATAAATGTTGAAATATTTGATCAAGTAGCTCATAACTCTTTGGTATTGTCTGGTATCACTATTATACCTTTAAATACAGTTTAATGCAACATTTTTAAGGCTAGAAATTAGAACATATTGATTCAAAATTCAACCTTTAAAATAGGGTTGTCAATACAGCAATATATCGTGAAATTTTTTTCACAATACTACATTGATATTCCGCTGGACTGTATTGTTTTTTTTTTTACCATAGTTCGTTTATGGTTTACAGTTCACCAAAGTTTTAAATAAAAGGTATTTCTTTATTTACAATTCACATGTTTGCATTTTTGTGCTGCAATTCAACTTCCAACCTCTAGATAGCAACAGTTATTATGTTCTCCACAGCTTAAGGAAGAGTAAAATCCCGAGAGATCCTTGTGATGACTGAGGACGAGAGGATACAGTGACTCCAGAAGCTTTTGAAGCTGATGTATGGACATGATTTGTTTTGAAATCAAATGAAAACAGTTACGACTTCGTCAAGAGTCATGTGGTCTGTAAATACTACAACACCAGAGTCTACACATATATCCTTGTTACTACACTATCACAACACCAGACTCAAGTACTGGACAATACTACACATATATACTTGTTACTGCATTATCACAACACCAGAGTCAAGTACTTGACAATACTACACATATATACTTGTTACTGCACTATCACAACACCAGAGTCAAGTACTGGACAATACTACACATATATACTTGCTACTACACTATCACAACACCAGAGTCAAGTACTGGACAATACTACACATATATACTTGTTACTGCACTATCACAACACCAGAGTCAAATACTTGACAATACTACACATATATACTTGTTACTGCACTATCACAACACCAGAGTCAAGTACTAGACAATACTACACATATATACTTGCTACTACACTATCACAACACCAGAGTCAAGTACTGGACAATACTATAGATATATACTTGTTACTGCACTATCACAACACCAGAGTCAAGTACTGGACAATACTACACATATATACTTGCTACTACATTATCACAACACCAGAGTCAAGTACTGGACAATACTACACATATATACTTGTTACTGCACTATCACAACACCAGAGTCAAGTACTGGACAATACTACAAATGCATTACTACGGTATCACTGTATATATCACAATGTAGTGTTGTTGAACATGTAGCGTTATACGTATCGTATACATACCAGATTCTTGACAATACAAACCCCTATTAATAACGTTAAATTAAACCTTCTAATATTACAACGATACATTAATATACTTCAATAAAATCGTCAACCAATCAAGCCTGAGCTCATTAAAGTCGCTCCGTCCTCTCGCTCGACGGCTCCTTCTTCCTGTAGGTGTTTTACGGCTGTTTGCCTTCGATTTCTCCGATTCCGCCTTTATTTCCCCTGATGCCTTCTTTTACCTGGTGTTCTCACTTTGTCTTGTGTGTTCGTAACCAGCGGATATGAGACGCCAGACTGAGTATCACGGACGTCACTGTCTGTCTGTCGGTCCCTGTGGTACATTAGCCATCCCTCTACATGTATTATTGATTGGCTGCCTCTAATCACTGTCTCCAGTGTTACAGATGAGCCTGTACTCCCACCAGGACCTTCTCCTCTGGTTTAGGGTGAACAAAGTTGATGCCGAGGAGTCGGGCTGCACAAAGAAATACATTAAGTCATTCCCCAGTAAATCCACTTATTCCACTAATACAAACAGGGACATCTTAAATAATTTATTGTAGTGGAGCCGCTAGTTTAGGAAAGCTGTTCTGATAAAAAGAAATAGAATTCATTATAACCACCACCTCTGAAATAATCGTTCGCTGAGGACATATTACAAATCTAGACACTGGAGACGATCCAAGAGCAAAGTTCTGAGCTTTTTGCATCGTACAAGAAACTTTTTCTACAGATCGGTTTGTAGCAGGGACGTATATCTCCAGCACTTCATTACACATCTTGATACACTGGCAGCTATACGATACAATGTGATACACTAAAATACCCTGACGATACGATGCGATACACTGACGAATGATACAATACACTGAAATACCCTGACGATACGATACACTGAAATCTCATGACGATACGATGCGATAAACTGAATTAGCCTGATGTTACAATACGGTACACTGAAATCCCCTGACGATACGATGTGATACCCTGACGATATGATATAATACACTGAAATACCCTGACGATACGATGCGATACACTGAAATCCCCTGACGATACAATGCGATACACTGAAATCCCCTACGACGCAACTACAATGTGTAATACACTGAAATCCCCTGACGTGACGCGATAACTGCGTATACACTGAAATCTCATGACGATACGATGCGATACATTGAAATCTCATGACGATATGATATAATACACTGAAATCCCCTGACGATACAATGCGATACACTGAAATCCCCTGACGATGCGATGCGATACACTGAAATCCCCTGACGATGCGATACACTGAAATCTCATGACGATACGATGCGATACATTGAAATCCCCTGACGATACAATGCGATACACTGAAATCCCCTGACGATACGATGCGATACACTGAATTAGCCTGACGATACAATGCGATACACTGAAATCACATGACGATACAATGCAATACACTGAAATCCCATGACGATACAATGCGATACACTGAATTAGCCTGACGATACAATGCGATACACTGAATTAGACTGACGATACAATGCGATACACTGAAATCCCCTGACGATACGATGC
Source organism: Callionymus lyra (assembly GCA_016630915.1). NCBI lineage: Eukaryota > Metazoa > Chordata > Actinopteri > Syngnathiformes > Callionymidae > Callionymus > Callionymus lyra. The sequence continues at coordinate 20,605,133 of JACEEU010000706.1, forward strand.
GATACACTGAATTAGCCTGATGATACAATGCAATACACTGAATTAGCCTGACTATACAATGCGATACACTGAAATCCCATGACGATACAATGCAATACACTGAAATCCCATGACGATATGATGTGATACACTGAATTAGCCTGACGATACAATGCAATACACTGAATTAGCCTGACTATACAATGCGATACACTGAATTAGCCTGACGATACAATGCAATACAGTGAAATCCCATGACGATACAATGCGATACACTGAAATCCCATGACGATACAATGCAATACACTGAAATCCCATGACGATACAATGCGATACACTGAATTAGCCTGACGATACAATGCGATACACTGAAATCCCATGACTATACAATGCGATACACTGAAATCCCATGAGGATACAATGCAATACACTGAAATCCCATGACGATACAATGCGATACACTGAATTAGCCTGACGATACAATGCAATACACTGAAAATTCAAAGTAAAATGAACAAAGGTACACCGACTCCTGCCCTATACCGATGACTATGTGGCTACAACAGATGTTCCTAAAATTGTCAAAACAGTCTTTATCCTAAAGTTCTTTGTGATGCTTGGTCTCCCTAATTAAAACGAGAAAAGCTCCAAACTTTTCTGAAGGCTCGGGTTCATACTCGACAATCCTCCACTTCTGTTTCACAACCAAAATGAACCATAACACAGTTTCTTCCCGAAAATGTTGTATTGAACAATTAAAACTCACTCTGTAGTTCCCGGGGGGATCTCGGCTGGTTGCTAAGTGGCCAATCTCCAAGTTAATGATCCGCTCATATCAGGCATGATGAGGCGTTATTGATCCCAGGCGAGAGAATCGGGTTGTTAGCAACACAAACCCATCGCTCTCGAGCTCTGAAGTCAACAGGTAGGTAACGATGTTAGGGTCGTTCCAGGTGGAAGGTCACGATGTCGATGGAGATGGGAAGGAAAGATTTCCCTTCATACTGAGTACTAGCTGAAGTACCCAGCGTTGAACGGGGATTTTTCCAAGATACTAAAGCGAGAATAATATTTTAATTAAAAAATAAAAAAGCCATGTTTTATCGTCCCTTTAACATGCATGCATGGACTTAAAAGGAAGCTGCCGTATTTTTTCAGATGATCACGACGGATTACGAAAATTGTCAAGGAATCTTCTAAGAGATAAAAGAAGAACCTAAAACATTATACGACTTGTGACTTTTTAAAGGCTGTAATCTGCTTAACATTTGAGCTAAAGAGCTTTAATTCAGATTTAATTGATTAATCCCCCTTTTCAAAACAATTCTTGGAACAATCCATGGAAAGCAAATCAGTCTAATCACACAATTGTAGCAACAATATTAAGGAAGCGGTTATGGCGGCTATTTCGAGGCCTGAGAACGGGGGTCTCCAAACCAGTCTTCCAAAGGCCGCGGTGGTCCAGGTTATTGTTATATGTACAGTTTAACCAGGTTTTAGCTGAAACAAGAAACACCAGACTGTCAATCAACTGATCACACTCCCTAAAATTTGAGTTAAAAAGTGTGGTCTTGATTGTTTGGAACAAAAACCCTCTTGTGGATCCCTCTGGGGTCTCCTGCCCAAAAAGATCTGTTGTATCTGTGAGAGAATTAACTCCATTAACCTTTATAGATATAGATTTCTAACCAACCACCTGTTGTTACAGTGAACGTCTTAGAGAAGGAACCATCGTGGTGAGGTGTGATTGTTTTCTTAACTATCTAGTGGCTAATATGTTTGCCTTGACCTTTAAAAGTTTTAAAATTTGTATGTAGTTTAACTGTGTATTTTTTTCTGTTGTTTAAGCGCTTTGTGACCCTGGTCTGTGAAACATCTTTACAAATAATACTTACTTGGTCGTATAGCATGAACATAAAATCTATGGTTTCTAATAAAGACTTAAAAAATAAGTCATTAGACTGGAAAAAAAAACAAAATTAGATCATTTATAGTGTTTTTCTTTAACCTTTAAGTCACTAGTTGTAGAGTAAAAGTGACACAACCTGCATCTCTTCGCCTCATTCCTTTCCAGTCGTACAAACGCGACCAGTGTTTTTTCCAGAACATTGATATCTTGTCGCGGTGGGAACAACATGGGTAGGAATCGGTGAGTGTGGATTATTTCAGCAGTTTGTTCGTCTGAGTTCTTGTGGATCCAGTTGCAGTCGAGAGCAACATCTTCGTTCTCTGCTACGATTTCAATTGATAACAACGACTCATTGTTCACAGCCGTTGAATAACTGAGACAACGAGCTCTAGGATATTTTACGAGGAATAGTTAAAAATTACACATTTCATATTAGTAAGTAAAGTAAAGGGTTTTTTTAAAGATCTTTCCAGACCAGGGTCATAAAGCGCTTTAACAATAAAAAACATAGAGTTAAAATACTTGATTTAAAAGATCAAGACACATTAGACAAACACAGAAATAAGAATGTCTTAAGATGTTTCTTGAAGGAGTCAGTAGATCATCAAACACAGATGTTTCTTGAAGGAGTCAGTAGATCATCAAACACAGATGTTTCTTGAAGGAGTCAGTAGATCATCAAACACAGATGTTTCTTGAAGGAGTCAGTAGATCATCAAACACACATGTTTCTTGAAGGAGTCAGTAGATCATCAAACACACATGTTTCTTGAAGGAGTCAGTAGATCATCAAACACAGATGTTTCTTGAAGGAGTCAGTAGATCATCAAACACAGATGTTTCTTGAAGGAGTCAGTAGATCATCAAACACAGATGTTTCTTGAAGGAGTCAGTAGATCATCAAACACAGATGTTTCTTGAAGGAGTCAGTAGATCATCAAACACAGATGTTTCTTGAAGGAGTCAGTAGATCATCAAACACAGATGTTTCTTGAAGGAGTCAGTAGATCATCAAACACAGAGATGTTTCTTGAAGGAGTCAGTAGATCATCAAACACAGATGTTTCTTGAAGGAGTCAGTAGATCATCAAACACAGATGTTTCTTGAAGGAGTCAGTAGATCATCAAACACAGATGTTTCTTGAAGGAGTCAGTAGATCATCAAACACAGATGTTTCTTGAAGGAGTCAGTAGATCATCAAACACAGATGTTTCTTGAAGGAGTCAGTAGATCATCAAACACAGATGTTTCTTGAAGGAGTCAGTAGATCATCAAACACAGATGTTTCTTGAAGGAGTCAGTAGATCATCAAACACAGAGATGTTTCTTGAAGGAGTCAGTAGATCATCAAACACAGATGTTTCTTGAAGGAGTCAGTAGATCATCAAACACAGATGTTTCTTGAAGGAGTCAGTAGATCATCAAACACAGATGTTTCTTGAAGGAGTCAGTAGATCATCAAACACAGATGTTTCTTGAAGGAGTCAGTAGATCATCAAACACAGATGTTTCTTGAAGGAGTCAGTAGATCATCAAACACAGATGTTTCTTGAAGGAGTCAGTAGATCATCAAACACAGATGTTTCTTGAAGGAGTCAGTAGATCATCAAACACAGATGTTTCTTGAAGGAGTCAGTAGATCATCAAACACAGATGTTTCTTGAAGGAGTCAGTAGATCATCAAACACAGTAATAAGGCACATTACAAGGCCTTTGAAATTTGTATTTCAAGTGTTTGTGGTTTTATTTATTTATACTCATCTATAAGTAAATTCATTTCCTTCAACATCATTTGACCGAGTTTCTAATAAACTGAATGCTGCACAATATATTGAAGAAATATCGATATCGCGATATTGGCACGTGCGATATACATCGAAAACATGTGATAATTTATAGTTTTTTATTTTATAAATCAAGTATTTCTTAAATGTGCACTTCGACCAATCAGTGTCACGTTCTGTAAAGTTTGTACTTCTATGTCTCGTTGTTGTTTACGTCTCCGTCCGTCTGTGAACTGTGAGGCACGAGGCCACATTTGTAGGGGAAGAAAAAAATATGGCATTAATATCGATATCGCACTTCAAGACACCAATATCGCACATATTTCCAATATATTGCAGCCCTAATATATTGAATTAAATCACATGGCGGCCACAAAAAGTGACTTGTCCGGCCAGATTTGGCCCCCGAGTAATCAGTCAGACATGTGTGGTGTAGACACCTGGGGGGGAAACTAAACTTCAGGGAAAACAATGTGACAGGATGTGATTGTGTGTGGAAAAGGTCACGTATTGTTATTCTGTCGAGACGAAAGCTCGACATCGTGCCTCGGATTCGTTGTTCCTGTGAAGTCGTACCAAATCGATAACAAAAGTGTGCGTCTGTGTGCGATGTGTTACCCGTGAGTTCGGCAGGAAGAGAGAATAAATGTAGGTTTAGATGAAGCTGAGATCCTCTTCTCTGCCCTTTCAACTATTCCGCCGGCGTTTGTTCTGCGCCCGAAACACTGAATCCACGCTCGAAACACTGAATCCACGCTCGGCGGGAGATCCATTACGTCCTCGCCAAGATGGATCTGAGTCGGCTGGAGTTGTGCGTCGTCGTCTCTGCTCCTCCTGTCCAGGCCCGCGACACTCTGAAGTGGAGGAGACTTTTAAGTTCTAGTCAAAGCCATGACGAGGTTTTCCCTTCATCTCCCCGGGACGTTCCCGAGCGGGCGAGGAAGGCGGCGAGATTTTTCCTGCTTGAATTCCGGGAGAAACGGTTGGGAAAACGGATTCATCGGATCCGATCGGAGTCTCGGTCGAACCATTAGAGTCTCTGAGTCACTGATCACGTCGGCCTTCAATTATTCTCTCAAACTTTCCATGGAACTCGTCGGAGGTGAGACATCGGAGGCGTGCGTCACAACTTTTGGACGCATCCTCGCTCGTCGGCATTCAAGTCCAAGCTCAGGGTTAGTTCTTTTCTTCACACTCGCACAGATGGAGTGTTTGTTTTCTCTGAGAAACTAAAGGCGGTGGAGCTGAAGGAGAGTTACATCGCTTACGTCTGACTCACAGCAGACCTTGACTAGATGAGAGCCGGTGAATAGATCCAGCGTCAAAGGGAAGTATTGAAAGCAGGTTTGTGGTCGACTTCTGAGGGCCTTGTAAAGTTAGCGTTGAATGTTAATCACATCAGTGGAGATGTTGGAACAAATGGAACTTTGATTGACAGGTGTTGATGAACATTTTTAGATTGAAATGTTTGTATTCAAACAATTTTCAACTAAAATCAAACAATTTTCAACTGTAATCCAACAATTTTCAATTTGGTCAAACAATTTTCAACCGTAATCCAACAATTTTCAACTAAAATCAAACAATTTTCAACCGTAATCCAACAATTTTCAACTATAATCAAACAATTTTCAACTGTAATCCAACAATTTTCAATTATAATCAAACAATTTTCAACCGTAATCCAACAATTTTCAACCGTAATCCAACAATTTTCAACTAAAATCAAACAATTTTCAACTGTAATCCAACAATTTTCAACTATAATCAAACAATTTTCAACTATAATCAACAATTTTCAACTATAATCCAACAACAACAATTTTCAACTATAATCAAACAATTTTCAACTATAATCAAACAATTGTCAACTATAATCAAACAATTTTCAACTATAATCAAACATTTTCAATATATCAAACAATTTTCAACTATAATCAAACAATTTTCAACTATAATCCTTAAAAAATTCCTATCAATTTTCAACTATAATCCAACAATTTTCAACTATAATCAAACAATTTTCAACCGTAATCCAACAATTTTCAAAAAAATTTTACTGTAATCCAACAATTTTCAACCGTAATCCAACAATTTTCAACTGTAATCCAACAATTTTCAACTATAATCCAACAATTTTCAACTATAATCAAACAATTTTCAACTGTAATCCAACAATTTTCAACTGTAATCCAACAATTTTCAACTATATCAAACATAATTTCCGTAATCCAACAATTTTCAACTGTATTTAAACAATTTTCAACTATAATCAAACAATTTTCAACTATAATCAACACTTTTCAACTATAATCAACAATTTTCAACAGTAATCCAACAATTTTCAACTATAATCAAACAATTTTCAACTATAATCAACACTTTTCAACTATAATCAACAATTTTCAACTATAATCGAAAGATTTTAACTAAAATCAAACAATTTTCAACTATAATCGAAAGATTTTCAACTATAATCCAACAATTTTCAACTATAATCAAACAATTTTCAACTATAATCAAACAATTTTCAACCGTAATCCAACAATTTTCAACTATAATCGAAAGAATTTCAACTAAAATCAAACAATTTTCAACCGTAATCCAACAATTTTCAACTGTATTTAAACAATTTTCAACTATAATCCAACAATTTTCAACTGTAATCCAACAATTTTCAACTATAATCGAAAGATTTTCAACTAAAATCAAACAATTTTCAACCGTAATCCAACAATTTTCAACTGTATTTAAACAATTTTCAACTATAATCCAACAATTTTCAACTATAATCAAACAATTTTCAACTAAAATCAAACAATTTTCAACCGTAATCCAACAATTTTCAACTATAATCAAACAATTTTCAACTAAAATCAAACAATTTTCAACCGTAATCCAACAATTTTCAACTATAATCCAACAATTTTCAACTATAATCCAACAATTTTCAACTATAATCAAACAATTTTCAACCGTAATCCAACAATTTTCAACTATAATCAAACAATTTTCAACCGTAATCCAACAATTTTCAACTATAATCATTCAATTCCCAGACCTTGATGAAGTAGTAACTGCTTTTACATCTGTTTTCAACTATAATCCAACAATTGTCAAAAAATCAAAATTTTAAACTATAATGAAAGGATTTTCAAGTCACTGTGTAATCCATCAATCGTCAACTATACTCAGCCGGTATCTCACAGGATTGTCATTGCTGAACAATGTGAATATTTGAATATCAATTGTTAAATTAAACATCCAATTATTGTATTTTTATTGAACTGTTGATCATAAAAGAACTATGTAAAGTTCTGTCAAACATCTATTAGTATGTAACGCCATGTTTTCTAACACTTTACTACCTTCAGTAGTTTTACTTTCATAATGGATGCACTTAAACCTGAAATATGTCATTAAAATGAAACCATTTCAATGACCGCACATTGAAAACATGTTTAAAAAGATGCTTCACTGTTTAAACGTAATTCTCCGAGCCTCGCATACATTAATTTTAACACCCCTTTATTTCCTCTCATGCCGCCTTGTAAAGTGGGCGAGTTAAGTGCCTGATGGAACGCCTGAAACGACCTTGATTCCTCCGCGAGCGTGAACATCAGAACGTCCGGGCTCAGCGGCGATAAGCAGCAGATGACCATCAGCTCCACTCCACGTTGCCATGGCGTGCGGCGAGCTCGGCGCTCCACGTCTAATGCGGCGTAATGTGCCCCCCCCCACAGTTACTACAACGCCTCGGCCCCGGCGGTGGAGGATGTCACTTTGCGTCACCACTCGAGGTTAGATGAGCGCTAACACGATCCGTCTGAGTCAAGTCTTCGCCCGTCGATGGACGCCGGAACGGTCGTGCGGTTCGCCACATGAAGGACCATCAGTCACAATTAAGGCGGGACGGCGGCGCCGATGGCGTCTCGCCGCAGACGTGGCGACTGGACTTCACCAAGTGACACACCAGGACCAGGCCTTGGATCCTGGACGCTCGTTCGATGAGCTTAAACTGATTACAGGCAAAACCGCTTCTGGAGCCTCTTCACTAACCTGATCATCTATATCTGGTATTGATCTCAAGTGTCCTGACACCACATCAGACCGTCGGTCATGTCGGCAGTGAAGGATTCTCACGACCACAGGATCTTCTCTTTGATTCAAGTTAATCGTGAACCAGCAACACTTCTTACGTCTTCCTCTTCACATGATGTATTCAAACTCCATTTCCTGTTTGTTTTGTTTTTTTGTCTCGGTGAAGGTTTGTTTAGATAAACAACAGCAGATAAATGTTTCCGTCGTCTCGCTGCGGTCTAATGGAAAATGTCAAGCTCTTAAATTGTAACTTGTTTTTCTTCTTGTGGTTTTATGAGTCCAAACAAATCTACCTTCAACCAGACGTTAAACTCGACAAGAAAAAAACTATGATGATGACATACTTTTCTACTTGTATGTATTTCTTATATGTACCTTGACAATCATCAAGTCTTAACACAAACAAAGTTCATTCCAACAGCGTAGAAAACAACAATATAATTTAGGGCTGCACGATGTATCTCGCAAAAAAAATGGAGATCTCGATATTGGCACGTGCGATATACAGTACATATCGAAAACATGTGCAGTAATTTATATAATTTTTATTGTATAAATCAAACATTTCTTAAATGCGCACTTTGATCAATCAGTGTCACGTTCTGTAAAGTTGTCAGTTTGTACTTCTATGTCTTGTTGTTGTTTACGTCTCCGTCCGTCTGTGAACTGTGCGGCGCAGCTTGTTAGGCTCGGTTGCTATGACGACGCGTCCTGCTTCTTGTAATACTAACTTATTATCTAGTCAAACGCTAGTGATCCAGTGAAGTAATACTAACTTACGATCTAGTCAAACACTAGTGATCCAGTGAAGTAATACTAACTTATGATCTAGTCAAACACTAGTGATCCAGTGAAGTAATACTAACTTATGATCTAGTCAAATACTAGTGATCCAGTGAAGTAATACTAACTTATGATCTAGTCAAACACTAGTGATCCAGTGAAGTAATACTAACTTATGATCTAGTCAAACACTAGTGATCCAGTGAAGTAATACTAACTTATGATCTAGTCAAACACTAGTGATCCAGTGAAGTAATACTAACTTATGATCTAGTCAAACACTAGTGATCCAGTGAAGTAATACTAACTTATGATCTAGTCAAACACTAGTGATCCAGTGAAGTAATACTAACTTATGATCTAGTCAAACACTAGTGATCCAGTGAAGTAATACTAACTTCTGATCTAGTCAAACACTAGTGATCCAGTGAAGTAATACTAACTTATGATCTAGTCAAACACTAGTGATCCAGTGAAGTAATACTAACTTATGATCTAGTCAAACACTAGTGATCCAGTGAAGTAATACTAACTTATGATCTAGTCAAACACTAGTGATCCAGTGAAGTAATACTAACTTATGATCTAGTCAAACACTAGTGATCCAGTGAAGTAATACTAACTTATGATCTAGTCAAACACTAGTGATCCAGTGAAGTAATACTAACTTATGATCTAGTCAAACACTAGTGATCCAGTGAAGTAATACTAACTTATGATCTAGTCAAACACTAGTGATCCAGTGAAGTAATACTAACTTATGATCTAGTCAAACACTAGTGATCCAGTGAAGTAATACTAACTTATGATCTAGTCAAACACTAGTGATCCAGTGAAGTAATACTAACTTATGATCTAGTCAAACACTAGTGATCCATTGAAGTAATACTAACTTATGATCTAGTCAAACGCTAGTGATCCAGTAAAGTAATACTAACTTATGATCTAGTCAAACACTAGTGATCCAGTGAAGTAATACTAACTTATGATCTAGTCAAACACTAGTGATCCAGTGAAGTAATACTAACTTATGATCTAGTCAAACACTAGTGATCCAGTGAAGTAATACTAACTTATGATCTAGTCAAACACTAGTGATCCAGTCACTCGTCTCTTTCAACCTCCTTTGTTAAAGCAACATATCGTAAGAACTTTTCATCTCGTCTCAGTTGTTTTCTTAGAAGATCGTAAACTTCCAAACAAACCTGTCCGTCTTCACCGTATGCTAACGAGCTAAGTTGTTAGCGTCATTTATAAAGTGTTATGTGTGCGTCTTCACCGTATGCTAACGAGCTAAGTTGTTAGCGTCATTTATAAAGTGTCATGTGTGCGTCTTCACCGTATGCTAACGAGCTAAGTTGTTAGCGTCATTTATAAAGTGTTATGTGTGCGCTCTTCACCGTATGCTAACGAGCTAAGTTGTTAGCGTCATTTATAAAGTGTTATGTGTGCGTCTTCACCGTATGCTAACGAGCTAAGTTGTTAGCGTCATTTATAAAGTGTTATGTGTGCGTCTTCACCGTATGCTAACAAGCTAAGTTGTTAGCGTCATTTATAAAGTGTTATGTGTGCGTCTTCACCGTATGCTAACGAGCTAAGTTGTTAGCGTCATTTATAAAGTGTCATGTGTGCGTGTACAAGGATTTATTATTGATTTGGTGATATCACGACGCGCCGGCGGCTCCTCTCTGATGTCGCTCAGTTTGGCGGGAAACCGATGGAAGTCCCGCGAGACTGAGCGTTATAAGTGATATTTTTCTACGATAATGTCGACACATATAAATATATACATATAAATATATATTTAAAAAAAAAGATATCGCATCGTTTTCCTACTTTAAACCCTCGAAACCTTCACTACAGTACTCGCTCCTGCGAGTCTATATTTTTGGGTGAAAGAAAAAAATATCGCATTAATATCGATATCGCACATATCTCCAATATAAGGTAAGGTAAGGTAAGGTAAAACTTTATTGATTGAGATTTTTTTTTTTCAACAGCCAGCAATTTTCCATAAACAATACAAAATAATAAATAAAAATAAAATAAGAAGAAGAACATAAAGAGAAAAAGAACAAGATGACACAATCTAAGTCTAAAGATAAAGACAAAGAACATAGGTCAAAGAAAAACAACAAATAATATCGTGAAAGCCCTAATATAATTACATAAATTAATTTAAAACAACCTCTTGTACTTACTGCTTCGCTTCATTGGATGCCGGTGCTGCACCTTTAACCTAAAAACACAAACGCAACATTAGAATTAAGCAGAGATAACACACAAATGTTTATAAAAGAAAATAATCATACAAAGATCATGTAAAAGATGTTGGGAAGGTCATGATTCATTAATTTTTTTTATTATTTTTATTTAAATATTGCCACAACCCATAATATACTGTATATCATATACATATATCGATGATAAATATGTGTCACATTTACTTGTCATTGATTTGTAAAAACAAACACAGGAATTGTATGTGTTGTGTAGACACTAACAAGAACACAATACATGGTGTTACTACTTACTAAAATAAAGAATAAAAATAGCGTAATTCGGGCAAATAAAATAAGTTACAGGACAATAATTCGAAATAATATTCACAACTGAATTATGAAATAAACATTTTCATATTTAATAAAAATAAATGCGAAACATTTGGCGACAGAAAACAAATATTGTACTTGAAAATAATCTTAAAATGAATAATTAATGCACAAACATCGATATTAAATGAGTCTTTTTAACTCGTTATGTTGTTAAACAGCTAAACTTTTTGTTGCTAAACTTACCTTAACCAGATCGAGGCTGTCTTTAGTTCTTTATTCGAAATATTTGTGGTTGTTTCTAAAGTACTGCGTTATCCACAGATGTATCACGAAGTCTTAAAACTAACTTAGTAACTGTTACCAAAGCGAAACTACTTATTAGCTGTTAGCTGTTAGCCCTGCAGCAGGTGTTGTGATGCTAGCGAATGCTAACATGCTAACTTAGCTGCCTGCTATAATATCGTTATAATATATTTTAAAATTATTTTGATTCTCGCATAACCTTTGGTAATAAATATTATAATTATAATAATCGCTTGGAATTTTATTTTATATTTATTTTATTTTTTAAATAAATGTATTTCTAGAGTAAATCACTTGTATTTGTTATTAACATAACTTTATTGTTGTTATTTATCTAATACAAAAAAGCAATGCTTTATATAATTCACCAGAGAAATACGAGTGAGAAACATGTTTGCAATTATAACAATAATTGCTTTAATATTTCATAACAAGCCTCTGAAAACATATTTCACTTTTTGTATTTGAAATGTTTTGCTCCTCTTAATGAAAACGTAATTTATTTAAAAAGTATTAAATTACATCATGTAATATTAATGGAATAAAAAGTCTCTTGTGTGGCATTAAACATTTATTTCTTCGTGTATTTCTTGCGCGTGTTTCGAGGCGTTCTTTTTAATTTCTGGCGCCAATCTCTCCAGAAAACCAAAGTTAACGTTGACGTCTTTATTCGACTTCCATATGAATCGCTTCCACGTGGATGTGATCCCGCTTCTGGCGCCGACCGTGTCGGGCCTGGAGGTTCTCGCTCTGGGATAATAACATAATCCGACCCAGAAGAAGAAGACGAGGCTCAGGATGATACTCCCGCCGCTGGTCCAGGCTCTCGGGTTGCCATGGGAACCGGGGAAGTCAGAAGTCAGATCTGATAAATATGATAAAAAAATCCTTCAGTTTCCTTGATGTTCAGATAAATTGAATCTTAAAATGTTTTTCTCAAACACAAACATATGAAACATCTTTAATGACTTCACCTCCATCCTCTCATCCATGATCCCGCCACAGATTGGACCGGACCCGGGTGCCCTCAGCGTCTCCTATAATAAGATGTGTTGGGGGGGGGGGGTGTGGGGGGGTCGTACCACAGACCTCCCGACATCATCTCACCTCATTAACATTTCAGTGACGAGTCTGTCGGAGGTTTAATTAACAATTCATGCGCGAGGCTTATAGCGATATTAACATTTTACAAGCAATGAATCAGGATAGCCGGAGACGAACACGTGAGTCGAACCAGTGACTCTGAGTCTCACCGCGACCGTAGATTCAGTTCCTGGTTTTGATCGGAGAAGGTTTGTTTAGAGAAACAAATACATGTCCTTGTGTTTGAGTCACGTTTCGAGGTCGATCCATGGACACGTTTTCTTCTTTTGTGAACAAAATCCTTGATTCTTTACACGTTAAAATTGAAGCAGTTTTAAAAGAATTAGAAATCAAACAAACACACGTTATTTTAAGACATACAGAACATATAGAGTCACAGAGACTCGCAGAGAGTCACAAAGATGGAAGCTGTTGTAATGTTCTTCTCAGCTAAATAAAGAACAAGGTGATGACTGAGGACGAGAGGATACAGTGAGTCCAGCAGCTTTTAAAGCTGATGTTTGGACATATTTTGGTTTGAAAACAAATGAAAGCAGTTACGACTTCATCAAGAGTCATGTGGTCCGTAAATACTACAACACCAGAGTCAAGTACTGGACAATACTACACATATATACTTGTTACTACACTATCACAACACCAGAGTCAAGTACTGGACAATACTACACATATATACTTGTTACTACACTATCACAACACCAGAGTCAAGTACTGGACAATACTACACATATATACTTGTTACTACACTATCACAACACCACAGTCAAGTACTGGACAATACTACACATATATACTTGTTACTACACTATCACAACACCACAGTCAAGTACTGGACAATACTACACATATATACTTGTTACTACACTATCACAACACCAGAGTCAAGTACTGGACAATACTACACATATATACTTGTTACTACACTATCACAACACCACAGTCAAGTACTGGACAATACTACACATGTATACTTGTTACTACACTATCACAACACCAGAGCCAAGTACTGGACAATACTACACATATATACTTGTTACTACACTATTACAACACCAGAGTCAAGTACTGGACAATACTACACATATATACTTGTTACTACACTATCACAACACCAGAGTCAAGTACTGGACAATATTACACATATATACTTGTTACTACACTATCACAACACCAGAGTCAAGAACTGGACAATACTACACATATATACTTGTTACTACACTATCACAACACCATAGCCAAGTACTGGACAATACTACACATACATACTTGTTACTACACTGTCACAATACCAGAGTCAAGTACTAGACAATACTACACATATATACTTGTTAGTACACTATCACAACACCAGAGTCAAGTACTGGACAATACTACACATTCATACTTGTTACTAAACTATCACAACACCAGAGTCAAGTACTGGACAATACTACACATATATACTTGTTACTACACTATCACAACACCAGAGTCAAGTACTGGACAATACTACACATACATACTTGTTCCTACACTATCACAACACCAGATTCAAGTACTGTACAATACTACACATATATACTTGTTACTACACTATCACAACACCAGAGTCAAGTACTAGACAATACTACACATATATACTTGTTACTACACTATCACAACACCAGAGTCAAGTACTGGACAATACTACACATTCATACTTGTAACTAAACTATCACAACACCAGATTCAAGTACTGGACAATACTACACATATATACTTGTTACTACACTATCACAACACCAGAGTCAAGTACTGGACAATACTACACATACATACTTGTTCCTACACTATCACAACACCAGATTCAAGTAATCTTGTCAATACACACTCCTACACAACATCAGAGGATCCTACAGTTACTTTACGACAGATAGAAAATACATAATAACAATAACGTGGAGGTGGGCGGAGCTAAATACCCTCGTGGGCCTTGAGTTCGAGACAATATTTGTGTAGTACTTACCTAGTACTGTATGTGAAGCGTCTCTCTGTTTGTCTCCTTGACTTGTCTCGGCCCGTGAGGAGGACTAAGATGGAGGCTGGATCTCTGGGGGAACATCAACGAGTGGGAGTCGTCTAATGAAAGCGTGAATCTTCTTGTGTCTCTCGGTGTGTGCGTTCATCTGAGGTGTGTAGTTGTGTAACCAGGGAAGGACGAGGAGCTCGACTTTCTCCTCGGACACGACCAGGAGAAGAAGAACCTTCACGGATCCCCTCGACCTCTTCTATCTTATTGTTTATGAAAGTATTTTACAATAATCTACTTCCAAAAGAACTTTGTGTACATTTGCGACTGATGTGGAGGAATTATGGGTATTTATTGTAATGCAAACATGGTAACAATTTGAAACATCGGAATATTGCGTTACACATAAAAGTTTGTTTATATGAATTTACATTAATGTTGGAAAAATTCGTCCAATAATCTTGAACGGAAATGTTTGGACAGTTATATGTCAATCAAACTTTTTCAGTTTGGTTCTTCTCAAGGATTCTGCCACGAGTAACAAGATTGTTTTAAGCTGTTTATATTGATGTTGTAGTAAAGTGTGTTGCTTCAACAACGTCGCTGTAGCTCTGAGGTCACGGAAGAGGTCAAGGACACTCCAGTGTTGAGAGGACTCACACAGACTCACAAAGACTCACAAAGACTCACACAGACTCACAAAGACTCACACAGACTCACACAGACTCACAAAGACTCACACAGACTCACACAGACTCACACAGACTCACACAGACTCACACAGACTCACACAGACTCACACAACCAAACTCACACAACCAGACTCACACAGACTCACAAAGACTCACACAGACTCACACAGACTCACACAGACTCACACAGACTCACACAGACTCACACAGACTCACACAGACTCACACAGACTCACACAGACTCACACAGACTCACACAGACTCACAAAGACTCACACAGACTCACAAAGACTCACAAAGACTCACACAGACTCACACAGACTCACACAGACTCACAAAGACTCACACAGACTCACACAGACTCACAAAGACTCACACAGACTCACAAAGACTCACACAGACTCACAAAGACTCACAAAGACTCACACAGCTCATCACAAAGACTCACACAGACTCACAAAGACTCACACAGACTCACAAAGACTCATACAGACTCACAAAGACTCACACAGACTCACAAAGACTCACACAGACTCACAAAGACTCACACAGACTCATACAGACTCACACAGACTCACAAAGACTCACACAGACTCACAAAGACTCCACAACTCACAAAGACTCACACAGACTCGACTACAGACTCACAAAGACTCACACAGACTCAACAGACTCACAAAGACTCACAAAGACTCACACAGACTCACAAAGACTCACACAGACTCACAAAGACTCACACAGACTCACAAAGACTCATACAGACTCACAAAGACTCACACAGACTCACACTCAAGACTCACACAGACTCACAAAGACTCACACAGACTCACAAAGACTCACACAGACTCACAAGACTCACACAGACTCACAAAGACTCACACAGACTCACAAAGACTCATACAGACTCACAAAGACTCACACAGACTCACAAAGACTCATACAGACTCACAAAGACTCACACAGACTCACAAAGACTCACAGACTCACAAAGACTCACACAGACTCACAAAGACTCATACAGACTCACAAAGACTCACACAGACTCACAAAGACTCATACAGACTCACACAGACTCACAAAGACTCATACAGACTCACAAAGACTCACACAGACTCACAAAGACTCACACAGACTCATAAAGACTCACACAGACTCACAAAGACTCACAGACTCACAAAGACTCATACAGACTCACAAAGACTCACACAAGACTCACACAGACTCACAAAGACTCACTAAAGCCACAAGACTCACACAAGACTCACACAGACTCATAAAGACTCACACAGACTCACAAAGACTCACACAGACTCACAGACACAGACTCACAAAGACTCACTCACACAGACTCACAAAGACTCACACAGACTCATAAAGACTCACACAGACTCACAAAGACTCCACAGACTCACAAAGACTCACACAGACTCACAAAGACTCACAGACTCACAGACTCACAAAGACTCATACAGACTCACAAAGACTCACACAGACTCACAAAGAGTCACTAAGAGTCACAAAAACTCACAAAGACTCACACAGACTCACACAGACTCACAAAGACTCACACAGACTCACAAAGACTCACACAGACTCACAAAGACTCACTAAGAGTCACAAAAACTCACAAAGACTCACACAGACTCACAAAGACTCACACAGACTCACACAGACTCACAAGACTCACACAGACTCATAAAGACTCACACAGACTCAACACAGACTCATAAAGACTCACACAGACTCAGAGACTCACACAGACTCACACAGAAAGACTCACACAGACTCACACAGACTCACACAGACTCATAAAGACTCACACAGACTCATAAAGACTCACACAGACTCACACAGACTCATAAAGACTCACACAGACTCATAAAGACTCACACAGACTCATAAAGACTCACACAGACTCACAAAGACTCACACAGACTCACAAAGAGTCACAAAGACTCACAAAGACTCACACAGACTCATACAGACTCACAAAGACTCACAAAGACTCATACAGACTCACAAAGACTCACACAGACTCACAAAGACTCACACAGACTCACAAAGACTCACACAGACTCACAAAGACTCACACAGACTCACAAAGACTCACACAGATTCACAAAGACTCACTAAGAGTCACAAAGACTCACAAAGACTCACACAGACTCACACAGACTCACAAAGACTCATACAGACTCACAAAGACTCACACAGACTCACAAAGAGTCACTAAGAGTCACAAAAACTCACAAAGACTCACACAGACTCACAACGAGTCACAAAGACCCATACAGAGTCACAAAGAGTCACAAAGACTCACAAAGACTCATACAGACTCACACAGACTCACAAAGACTCACACAGACTCACACAGACTCACACAGACTCACAAAGACTCATAAAGACTCACACAGACTCACACAGACTCACACAGACTCACACAGACTCACAACGAGTCACAAAGACTCATAAAGAGTCGCAAAGACTCACTCAGACTCACACAGACTCACACAGACTCACACAGACTCATACAGACTCACACAGACTCACACAGACTCACACAGACTCACACAGACTCACACAGACTCATACAGACTCACAAAGATTCAAAAAGACTCACAAAGATACTTTAATGAAGCTCAATGACTCACAGTGAGTCGCAAAGACTCACAAAGACTCAGTGAAAGAGTCAAAGACAGATGATTCATCAGAAACAACAGAATGGAAAATGGATTCATTTGTGACACGAGTGACTCGGGTGTGTTCACGTGACTCATGGTTCACTCTTGTGTTTGTTTGTTTGGTTCATGAAGCTTCAAGTTTCTACACATAAATCTTCTGTTCCCGCCATGAAAGCTCACTTCCCGCCATGAAAGTTCACTTCTCGCGCCAGCACTTTTTGGCGGGGAATGATTGTTATGACGACACGAGCGTCTCTGGCGCCTTTCAAACCTTTACCTGTGCTGCCCTCTACTGGAGAGCGACGTCATAGCAGCGGACATTCAAATAAAACTCATATTTAGTGAAACCATCATTATGTTAATTTGAAAATAATTATTTATTTAGTCAGTTTTTCAATCGTGTGTTTATTTATAATTTAGTGTTAAAACTTCTCATTGAAATTTTGTTATTTTAGGTGAATTATTAATTTTTTACAATCAATGATTCAATAAAAACTAATTTAGCGAATGTAAAAATGTAAATATATTTTTTAAAATAATTATTTTTATGATGTATTTTGAACAAAGAGTTTGATGTTGTAATAATAATTATTCAAACATATAAAAGCATATTTTTATATTAAATATTTGTCTTTTCTAATCTAATATAAATATGTTATAAATGTTAAAACTCTAGGTGTAGAAAATCATCTTTAAATTAAATTATTCATAAAAGAAATTCCAACCTTTTTAATATAGAAATGATTAAATCAAAGTATTTTTAAAAATATTGCAGATTTAATTCTTAAGAAAGGAAAAGTTTTAACATTTAAAATGTTAATTTAATCTTTGAATATTCGACTGACAATGATGTACTTTTTACTGAAGAGATTTTTATCAGAATAGAAATGATTGACAGCGACGACAGAAGACGTAGAAGAAAAACAAGATGGCGGTAAAACTCACTTCCTGTGTTTCGTAAAATGTCAGTTCGACCTTGACCTCCGTGAACTCATCGTTCTCCCCGTGACCCCCGGGTTCGCCCCGAGGCCTCCTCACGAGCATCTCTGGCTGCGGATGAGAGAAATGAAAGTGTTTGGGGTCAAAGGTCGCGCGACGACGGTCCAACAATAACTCGGCGGGTCGTCGCGGCGACATCTGTCTTCATCCCGCCGTCAATCACGGCGAGGGAGACGCACAACGGCGGGAAGCTACACAACAACCCGTCGATAACACACTCTCTCTGTGGGATCCACACACCACACACACACTCCGGTTGTGTCGTCTCAGCACGAGTGTGTGTTTAACCACGAGATCCAAACATGGATTGTGTGTCTGTGACGTTAAAGTGTGGATTGTGTGTCTGTGACGCTAAAGTGTGGATTGTGTGTCTGTGACGTTAAAGTCTGGATTGTGTGTCTGCGACGCTAAAGTGTGGATTGTGTGTCTGTGACGTTAAAGTGTGGATTGTGTGTCTGTGACGTTAAAGTCTGGATTGTGTGTCTGTGACGCTAAAGTCTGGATTGTGTGTCTGCGACGCTAAAGTGTGGATTGTGTGTCTGCGACGTTAAAGTCTGGATTGTGTGTCTGTGACGCTAAAGTCTGGATTGTGTGTCTGTGACGTTAAAGTGTGGATTGTGTGTCTGTGACGCTAAAGTCTGGATTGTGTGTCTGTGACGCTAAAGTCTGGATTGTGTGTCTGTGACGTTAAAGTCTGGATTGTGTGTCTGTGACGTTAAAGTCTGGATTGTGTGTCTGTGACGTTAAAGTCTGGATTGTGTGTCTGCGACGTTAAAGTCTGGATTGTGTGTCTGCGACGCTAAAGACTGGATTGTGTGTCTGTGACGTTAAAGTGTGGATTGTGTGTCTGTGACGTTAAAGTCTGGATTGTGTGTCTGTGACGCTAAAGTCTGGATTGTGTGTCTGCGACGTTAAAGTCTGGATTGTGTGTCTGCGACGCTAAAGTCTGGATTGTGTGTCTGTGACGTTAAAGGTCTGGATTGTGTGTTGTGACGCTAAAGTGTGGATTGTTGTGTCTGCGACGTTAAAGTCTGGATTGTGTGTCTGCGACGCTAAAGTCTGGATTGTGTGTCTGTGACGTTAAAGTCTGGATTGTGTGTCTGCGACGCTAAAGTCTGGATTGTGTGTCTGCGACGCTAAAGTCTGGATTGTGTGTCCGTGACGTTAAAGTCTGGATTGTGTGTCTGCGACGCTAAAGTGTGGATTGTGTATCTGTGACGCTAAAGTCTGGATTGTGTGTCTGTGACGTTAAAGTCTGGATTGTGTGTCTGTGACGTTAAAGTCTGGATTGTGTGTCTGTGACGTTAAAGTGTGGATTGTGTGTCTGTGACGCTAAAGTGTGGATTGTGTGTCTGTGACGTTAAAGTCTGGATTGTGTGTCTGTGACGTTAAAGTCTGGATTGTGTGTCTGTGAAAAACAGTCGTTAAATGGATTGTGTGTCTGTGACGCTAAAGTCTGGATTGTGTGTCTGTGACGCTAAAGTCTGGATTGTGTGTCTGTGACGTTAAATCTGGATTGTGTGTCTGTGACGTTAAAGTGTGGATTGTGTGTCTGTGACGTTAAAATCTGGATTGTGTGTCTGTGACGTTAAAGTGTGGATTGTGTGTCTGTGGCGTTAAAAATGTGTGTCTGTGGATCTGGATTGTGTGTCTGTGACGTTAAAGGTCTGGATTGTGTGTCTGTGACGCTAAAAGTCTGGATTGTGTGTCTGTGACGCTAAAAGTCTGTGACGCTAAAGACTGGATTGTGTGTCTGTGACGTTAAAGTCTGGATTGTGTGTCTGTGACGTTAAAGTCTGGATTGTGTGTCTGTGACGCTAAAGTCTGGATTGTGTGTCTGCGACGCTAAAGACTGGATTGTGTGTCTGTGACGTTAAAGTGTGGATTGTGTGTCTGTGACGTTAAAGTCTGGATTGTGTGTCTGTGACGTTAAAGATTGTGTGTCTGTGACGTTAAAGTGTGGATTGTGTGTCTGTGACGTTAAAGTGTGGATTGTGTGTCTGTGACGTTAAAGTGTGGATTGTGTGTCTGTGACGCTAAAGTCTGGATTGTGTGTCTGTGACGTTAAAGTGTGGATTGTGTGTCTGTGACGTTAAAGTCTGGATTGTGTGTCTGTGACGTTAAAGTGTGGATTGTGTGTCTGTGACGCTAAAGTGTGGATTGTGTGTCTGTGACGTTAAAGTCTGGATTGTGTGTCTGTGACGTTAAAGTGTGGATTGTGTGTCTGTGACGTTAAAGTCTGGATTGTGTGTCTGGTGGCGCCTAAAGTGTGGATTGTGTGTCTGTGACGTTAAAGTGTGGATTGTGTGTCTGTGACGCTAAAGTGTGGATTGTGTGTCTGTGACGTTAAAGTCTGGATTGTGTGTCTGTGACGTTAAAGTGTGGATTGTGTGTCTGTGACGTTAAAGTGTGGATTTTGTGTCTGTGACGTTAAAGTGTGGATTGTGTGTCTGTGACGCTAAAGTCTGGATTGTGTGTCTGTGACGTTAAAGTGTGGATTGTGTGTCTGTGACGTTAAAGTCTGGATTGTGTGTCTGTGACGTTAAAGTGTGGATTGTGTGTCTGTGACGTTAAAGTCTGGATTGTGTGTCTGTGACGCTAAAGTCTGGATTGTGTGTCTGTGACGTTAAAGTGTGGATTGTGTGTCTGTGACGCTAAAGTGTGGATTGTGTGTCTGTGACGTTAAAGTCTGGATTGTGTGTCTGTGACGTTAAAGTGTGGATTGTGTGTCTGTGACGTTAAAATCTGGATTGTGTGTCTGTGACGTTAAAGTGTGGATTGTGTGTCTGTGACGCTAAAGTGTGGATTGTGTGTCTGTGACGTTAAAGTCTGGATTGTGTGTCTGCGCTAAAGTCTGGATTTGTGTGTCTGTGACGTTAAAGTGTGGATTGTGTGTCTGTGACGTTAAAGTCTGGATTGTGTGTCTGTGACGCTAAAGTCTGGATTGTGTGTCTGCGACGCTAAAGACTGGATTGTGTGTCTGTGACGTTAAAGTGTGGATTGTGTGTCTGTGACGTTAAAGTGTGGATTGTGTGTCTGTGACGTTAAAGTGTGGATTGTGTGTCTGTGACGTTAAAGTGTGGATTGTGTGTCTGTGACGTTAAAGTGTGGATTGTGTGTCTGTGACGCTAAAGTGTGGATTGTGTGTCTGTGACGCTAAAGTCTGGATTGTGTGTCTGTGACGTTAAAGTGTGGATTGTGTGTCTGTGACGTTAAAGTCTGGATTGTGTGTCTGTGACGTTAAAGTGTGGATTGTGTGTCTGTGACGCTAAAGTGTGGATTGTGTGTCTGTGACGCTAAAGTCTGGATTGTGTGTCTGTGACGTTAAAGTGTGGATGTGTGTCTGTGACGTTAAAGTCTGGATTGTGTGTCTGTGACGTTAAAGTGTGGATTGTGTGTCTGTGACGTTAAAGTGTGGATTGTGTGTCTGTGACGTTAAAGTGTGGATTGTGTGTCTGTGACGTTAAAGTCTGGATTGTGTGTCTGTGACGTTAAAGTGTGGATTGTGTGTCTGTGACGTTAAAGTGTGGATTGTGTGTCTGTGACGCTAAAGTGTGGATTGTGTGTCTGTGACGCTAAAGTCTGGATTGTGTGTCTGTGACGTTAAAGTGTGGATTGTGTGTCTGTGACGTTAAAGTCTGGATTGGTGTGTCTGTGACGTTAAAGTGTGGATTGTGTGTCTGTGACGCTAAAAGTGTGGATTGTGTGTCTGTGACGCTAAAGTCTGGATTGTGTGTCTGTGACGTTAAAGTGTGGATTGTGTGTCTGTGACGTTAAAGTGTGGATTGTGTGTCTGTGACGTTAAAGTGTGGATTGTGTGTCTGTGACGTTAAAGTGTGGATTGTGTGTCTGTGACGCTAAAGTGTGGATTGTGTGTCTGTGACGTTAAAGTGTGGATTGTGTGTCTGTGACGCTAAAGTGTGGATTGTGTGTCTGTGACGTTAAAGTCTGGATTGTGTGTCTGTGACGTTAAAGTCTGGATTGTGTGTCTGCGACGCTAAAGACTGGATTGTGTGTCTGTGACGTTAAAGTGTGGATTGTGTGTCTGTGACGTTAAAGTCTGGATTGTGTGTCTGTGACGCTAAAGTCTGGATTGTGTGTCTGTGACGTTAAAGTGTGGATTGTGTGTCTGTGACGCTAAAGTGTGGATTGTGTGTCTGTGACGCTAAAGTCTGGATTGTGTGTCTGTGACGTTAAAGTGTGGATTGTGTGTCTGTGACGTTAAAGTGTGGATTGTGTGTCTGTGACGTTAAAGTGTGGATTGTGTGTCTGTGACGCTAAAGTGTGGATTGTGTGTCTGTGACGCTAAAGTGTGGATTGTGTGTCTGTGACGTTAAAGTGTGGATTGTGTGTCTGTGATGCTAAAGTGTGGATTGTGTGTCTGTGACGCTAAAGTGTTGATTGTGTGTCTGTGACGTTAAAGTCTGGATTGTGTGTCTGCGACGCTAAAGACTGGATTGTGTGTCTGTGACGTTAAAGTGTGGATTGTGTGTCTGTGACGCTAAAGTGTGGATTGTGTGTCTGTGACGTTAAAGTCTGGATTGTGTGTCTGTGACGTTAAAGTGTGGATTGTGTGTCTGTGACGTTAAAGTGTGGATTGTGTGTCTGTGACGTTAAAGTCTGGATTGTGTGTCTGTGACGTTAAAGTGTGGATTGTGTGTCTGTGACGTTAAAGTCTGGATTGTGTGTCTGTGACGTTAAAGTGTGGATTGTGTGTCTGTGACGCTAAAGTCTGGATTGTGTGTCTGTGACGTTAAAGTGTGGATTGTGTGTCTGTGACGTTAAAGTCTGGATTGTGTGTCTGTGACGTTAAAGTGTGGATTGTGTGTCTGTGACGCTAAAGTGTGGATTGTGTGTCTGTGACGCTAAAGTCTGGATTGTGTGTCTGTGACGTTAAAGTGTGGATTGTGTGTCTGTGACGCTAAAGTGTGGATTGTGTGTCTGTGACGCTAAAGTGTGGATTGTGTGTCTGTGACGCTAAAGTGTGGATTGTGTGTCTGTGACGTTAAAGTGTGGATTGTGTGTCTGTGACGTTAAAGTGTGGATTGTGTGTCTGTGACGCTAAAGTGTGGATTGTGTGTCTGTGACGTTAAAGTGTGGATTGTGTGTCTGTGACGTTAAAGTGTGGATTGTGTGTCTGTGACGCTAAAGTGTGGATTGTGTGTCTGTGACGCTAAAGTGTGGATTGTGTGTCTGTGACGTTAAAGTGTGGATTGTGTGTCTGTGACGTTAAAGTGTGGATTGTGTGTCTGTGACGCTAAAGTGTGGATTGTGTGTCTGTGACGCTAAAGTGTGGATTGTGTGTCTGTGACGCTAAAGTGTGGATTGTGTGTCTGTGACGTTAAAGTGTGGATTGTGTGTCTGTGACGTTAAAGTGTGGATTGTGTGTCTGTGACGTTAAAGTGTGGATTGTGTGTCTGTGACGTTAAAGTGTGGATTGTGTGTCTGTGACGTTAAAGTCTGGATTGTGTGTCTGTGACGTTAAAGTGTGGATTGTGTGTCTGTGACGTTAAAGTGTGGATTGTGTGTCTGTGACGTTAAAGTGTGGATTGTGTGTCTGTGACGTTAAAGTCTGGATTGTGTGTCTGTGATGTTAAAGTGTGGATTGTGTGTCTGCGACGTTAAAGTCTGGATTGTGTGTCTGCGACGTTAAAGTCTGGATTGTGTGTCTGTGACGTTAAAGTCTGGATTGTGTGTCTGCGACGTTAAAGTCTGGATTGTGTGTCTGCGACGCTAAAGTGTGGATTGTGTGTCTGCGACGTTAAAGTCTGGATTGTGTGTCTGCGACGTTAAAGTCTGGATTGTGTGTCTGCGAAACTAAAGTCTGGATTGTGTGTCTGCGACGTTAAAGTCTGGATTGTGTGTCTGCGACGCTAAAGTCTGGATTGTGTGTCTGCGACGTTAAAGTCTGGATTGTGTGTCTGCGAAACTAAAGTCTAGATTGTGTGTCTGCGACGTTAAAGTGTGGATTGTGTGTCTGCGACGCTAAAGTCTGGATTGTGTGTCTGCGACGTTAAATTCTGGATTGTGTGTCTGCGACGTTAAAGTCTGGATTGTGTGTCTGCGACGTTAAAGTCTGGATTGTGTGTCTGCGACGTTAAAGTCTGGATTGTGTGTCTGCGACGTTAAAGTCTGGATTGTGTGTCTGCGACGTTAAAGTCTGGATTGTGTGTCTGCGACGTTAAAGTCTGGATTGTGTGTCTGCGACGTTAAAGTCTGGATTGTGTGTCTGCGACGTTAAAGTCTGGATTGTGTGTCTGCGACGTTAAAGTCTGGATTGTGTGTCTGCGACGTTAAAGTCTGGATTGTGTGTCTGTGACGTTAAAGTCTGGATTGTGTGTCTGCGACGTTAAAGTCTGGATTGTGTGTCTGTGACGTTAAAGTCTGGATTGTGTGTCTGCGACGTTAAAGTCTGGATTGTGTGTCTGTGACGTTAAAGTCTGGATTGTGTGTCTGCGACGTTAAAGTCTGGATTGTGTGTCTGCGACGTTAAAGTCTGGATTGTGTGTCTGCGACGTTAAAGTCTGGATTGTGTGTCTGTGACGTTAAAGTCTGGATTGTGTGTCTGTGACGTTAAAGTCTGGATTGTGTGTCTGCGACGTTAAAGTCTGGATTGTGTGTCTGCGACGCTAAAGTCTGGATTGTGTGTCTGCGACGTTAAAGTCTGGATTGTGTGTCTGCGACGTTAAAGTCTGGATTGTGTGTCTGCGACGTTAAAGTCTGGATTTTGTGTCTGTGACGCTATAGTCTGGATTGTGTGTCTGTGACGTTAAAGTCTGGATTGTGTGTCTACGACGTTAAAGTCTGGATTGTGTGTCTGCGACGTTAAAGTCTGGATTGTGTGTCTGCGACGTTAAAGTCTGGATTGTGTGTCTGCGACGTTAAAGTCTGGATTGTGTGTCTGCGACGTTAAAGTCTGGATTGTGTGTCTGTGACGTTAAAGTCTGGATTGTGTGTCTGTGACGTTAAAGTGTGGATTGTGTGTCTACGACGCTAAAGTCTGGATTGTGTGTCTGCGACGCTAAAGTCTGGATTGTGTGTCTGCGACGCTAAAGTGTGGATTGTGTGTCTGCGACGCTAAAGTGTGGATTGTGTGTCTGCGACGCTAAAGTGTGGATTGTGTATGTCTGCGACGCTAAAGTGTGGATTGTGTGTCTGCGACGCTAAAGTGTGGATTGTGTGTCTGCGACGCTAAAGTGTGGATTGTGTGTCTGCGACGTTAAAGTGTGGATTGTGTGTCTGCGACACTAAAGTGTGGATTGTGTGTTGCGACGCTAAAGTGTGGATTGTGTGTCTGCGACGTTAAAGTGTGGATTGTGTGTCTGCGACGCTAAAGTGTGGATTGTGTGTCTGCGACGCTAAAGTGTGGATTGTGTGTCTGCGACGCTAAAGTGTGGATTGTGTGTTGCGACGCTAAAGTGTGGATTGTGTCTGCGACGCTAAAGTGTGGATTGTGTGTCTGCGACGCTAAAGTGTGGATTGTGTGTCTGCGACGCTAAAGTGTGGATTGTGTGTCTGCGACGCTAAAGTGTGGATTGTGTATCTGCGACGCTAAAGTGTGGATTGTGTGTCTGCGACGCCAAAGTGTGGATTGTGTGTCTGCGACGCTAAAGTGTGGTGTGGATTGTGTCTGCGACGCCAAAGTGTGGATTGTGTGTTGCGACGCTAAAGTGTGGATTGTGTGTCTGCGACGCCAAAGTGTGGATTGCAAATGTCTGCGACGCCAAAGTGTGGATTGCTGTGTCTGCGACGCTAAAGTGTGGATTGCTGTGTGCGACGCGACGCTAAAGTGTGAATTGTTGCTGCTGGCGACCTAAAGTGTGTATAGTGTCGACGGACACTGAACCACACACTTGTTGCTGCTGGTGATTTAAATAAACACAAAGTCGACGGACAGATTCATAAACTTTCTGTTCTCTTTGTAAGTTTTTTTTTTTTTTTTTTTTTTTTTTTTTTTTTTTTTTTTTTTTTTTTTTTTTTTTTTTTTTTTTTTTTTTTTTTCGTATGCTGTGTTTGTATGTGTGTGCGTGTGTGTGTGCGTCTGCCTGTGTGTGTGTGCGTGTGTGTTGACTCATGGTTTTGTGTCTCGTTTGTTTAGATTCTTGTTTGAAATGATTTAGTGTCGTTTGTGTTTGTGTTTCATCAACTTGTTCTTTCACTTTGTCTCTGTTTGTGTTTGAATCGTTCGATCTTTGAATAGTTTGGTGAACTTTTTTGACATGTTTTTTGTGTTTATGTTTCAATATTTTAGCAAAAAAAGTCTCTATTCTATGACGTTGTTGTGTTCAAGAATGTGTTGTGTTTACAAGTAAAGATAAAACATAGGTTCTTGTTTAGGAATCGTTTCTGTTGTTAATCATTTGTTGTTGTGTTTTAGTGAGTCCTTTTATTTTGGTTGAATTGGTCTATAGTTTGTTTTTATGTTTTTCATGTTTTGTTATTATTTTACACTAAACTAGTTTATTCTTCTTTTTGTTCACAGGTTTGTGTTATTGATTGGTTGTTGTGTTTATTGATGCATTGATTTTCTCTTTCAATTAAAAACATTATTTTAAAATAGTTGATCTTTGTGTTTATTGTGTTGTTGCTCATTTTCAATAGTTGACACTTGTGTTTCGATTATCTTTGACTACGAGGTTGTTTGTCAACTTGGTTGTGTTTTGAGAATTTGTTGTTGTGTTCAAAAGTAGGTGATAAATCATTGTTAGTTGTTAAAGAATCATGTTTGTTTAGTCATTTGTGTTTTTCATCTTGTTGTTGTTGTTTTTACTCCAAACTAGTTTATTCTGGTGTTTGTTCATCGATTGGTTGTTGTGTTTAATAACACGTGGTCTTGTTTAAATTGTTGTGTTTAGTGAGTCGTTCTTGAGCTTTGTTTAAAATGTATTTGTGTTTGTTGGGTTCAGTATTTCTCTCATTTGTGATTTTGTTTTACATCAGGTGTGTTGTAATTTATTTGTCACATTTCATGTTGATTTTAGTGTGTATTCTGTTCCGTATATTGTGTTGTTGCTCATTTTCAATAGTTGACACTTGTGTTTAGATCATCCTCGACTAGCAGGTTGTTTGTCAACTTGGTTGTTGTGTTTGTAAATGTGTTGATGTGTTCAGAAAGAAGTGATAATAGTTATTGGTTGTTAATGAATCATTTTAGTTTAGATTCATTTGTTTTATTTAGATCAGAAAGTATTTATTAGTTTGTTTTATGTTTTTTTTTACATGTTTTTGTTTATAGGTTTATTGTTTTCACACATTATTTCATGTATTAAAGAATATTTGTGTTGTTTAAAAAAAAGTAT
Source organism: Callionymus lyra (assembly GCA_016630915.1). Lineage (NCBI taxonomy): Eukaryota > Metazoa > Chordata > Actinopteri > Syngnathiformes > Callionymidae > Callionymus > Callionymus lyra. The sequence continues at coordinate 20,633,310 of JACEEU010000706.1, forward strand.
TCTTTGTTATAGTAGTTAATAATGTATTTATTGTTTTGAGTCAGTTGTCAGTGTGTTTCACATCAAGTGTGTAGTAATTCATCTGTTGCATATCATGTTGATTTTAGTGTGTATTCTGTCCAGGGTGTTGTGTAGTTGCTCATTTCAATAGTATTTTATTTTAGAGAATCTTTGTTTAAACTTTTAAACTGTTGTGTTTCTTTTGTTTAAAATAACAATTGTATCTTCTGTTGTATGTTTAGTGAGTCATTTTTGTTGTTTTTATTTGTTGTTGTGTTTAGTTGTGTAGTTTTGTGAGTCGGTTGTAAGTGAGTCTCCAGTTGTAAAAAAAAGTTGTTGTTTACTAAAAACTTAGTTGTGTACTTCTGATGAATTGTTGTAGTTTTAAAATAACAATTGTATATTCTGGTGATGTTTAGTGAGTCATTTTTGTTGTTTTTATTTCTTGTTGTGTTTAGTTGTGTAGTTGTGTCAGTTGGTTGTGAGTCTTCAGTTAAAGAAAAGTTGTTATTAAAAACCTCTTATGAATTGTTTTAGTTTAAAGAAAACAATTGTATCTTCTGGTGATGTTTAGTGAGTCATTTGTGTTGTTTTTATTTGTTGTTGTGTAGTTGTGTCAGTTGGTTGTGAGTCTTCAGTTAAAGAAAAGTTGTTATTAAAAACCTCTTATGAATTGTTTTAGTTTAAAGAAAACAATTGTATCTTCTGATGATGTTTAGTGAGTCATTTGTGTTGTTTTTATTTGTTGTTGTGTAGTTGTGTCAGTTGGTTGTGAGTCTTCAGTTAAATAAAAGTTGTTATTAAAAACTTCTGATGAATTGTTGTACTTTTAAGAAAACAATTGTATCTTCTGGTGATGTTTAGTGAGTCATTTGTGTTGTTTTTGTTTGTTGTTGTGTAGTTGTGTCAGTTGGTTGTGAGTCTTCAGTTAAAGAAAAGTTGTTATTAAAAAACTCTTATGAATTGTTTTAGTTTAAAGAAAACAATTGTATCTTCTGATGATGTTTTCTGAGTCATTTGTGTTGTTTTTATTTGTTGTTGTGTAGTTGTGTCAGTTGGTTGTGAGTCTTCAGTTAAATAAAAGTTGTTATTAAAAACTTCTGATGAATTGTTGTACTTTTAAGAAAACAATTGTATCTTCTGGTGATGTTTAGTGAGTCATTTGTGTTGTTTTTGTTTGTTGTTGTGTAGTTGTGTCAGTTGGTTGTGAGTCTTCAGTTAAAGAAAAGTTGTTATTAAAAACCTCTTATGAATTGTTTTAGTTTAAAGAAAACAATTGTATCTTCTGATGATGTTTAGTGAGTCATTTTTGTTGTTTTTATTTGTTGTTGTGTAGTTGTGTCAGTTGGTTGTGAGTCTTCAGTTAAAGAAAAGTTGTTATTAAAAACCTCTGATGAATTGTTTTAGTTTAAAGAAAACAATTGTATCTTCTGATGATGTTTAGTGAGTCATTTTTGTTGTTTTTATTTGTTGTTGTGTAGTTGTGTCAGTTGGTTGTGAGTCTTCAGTTAAAGAAAAGTTGTTATTAAAAACCTCTGATGAATTGTTTTAGTTTAAAGAAAACAATTGTATCTTCTGATGATGTTTAGTGAGTCATTTTTGTTGTTTTTATTTGTTGTTGTGTAGTTTTGTCAGTTGGTTGTGAGTCTTCAGTTAAAGAAAAGTTGTTATTAAAAACCTCTTATGAATTGTTTTAGTTTAAAGAAAACAATTGTATCTTCTGATGATGTTTAGTGAGTCATTTGTGTTGTTTTTATTTCTTGTTGTGTCAGTTGGTTGTGAGTCTTCAGTTAAAAAAAAGTTGTTATTAAAAACCTCTTATGAATTGTTGTAGTTTAAAGAAAACAATTGTATCTTCTGATGGTGTTTAGTGAGTCATTTTTGTTGTTTTTATTTCTTGTTGTGTAGTTGTGTCAGTTGGTTGTGAGTCTTTAGTTAAAGAAAAGTTGTTATTAAAAACCTCTGATGAATTGTTTTAGTTTAAAGAAAACAATTGTATCTTCTGATGATGTTTTCTGAGTCATTTGTGTTGTTTTTATTTGTTGTTGTGTAGTTTTGTCAGTTGGTTGTGTAGTTTTGTCAGTTGGTTGTGAGTCTTTAGTTAAAAAAAAAAGTTGTTATTAAAAACCTCTTATGAATTGTTTTAGTTTAAAGAAAACAATTGTATCTTCTGATGATGTTTAGTGAGTCATTTTTGTTGTTTTTATTTGTTGTTGTGTAGTTTTGTCAGTTGGTTGTGAGTCTTCAGTTAAAGAAAAGTTGTTATTAAAAACCTCTGATGAATTGTTTTAGTTTAAAGAAAACAATTGTATCTTCTGATGATGTTTAGTGAGTCATTTTTGTTGTTTTTATTTCTTGTTGTGTAGTTTTGTCAGTTGGTTGTGAGTCTTTAGTTAAAAAAAAGTTGTTATTAAAAACCTCTGATGAATTGTTTTAGTTTAAAGAAAACAATTGTATCTTCTGATGATGTTTAGTGAGTCATTTGTGTTGTTTTTATTTGTTGTTGTGTAGTTGTGTCAGTTGGTTGTGAGTCTTCAGTTAAAGAAAAGTTGTTATTAAAAACCTCTGATGAATTGTTTTAGTTTAAAGAAAACAATTGTATCTTCTGATGATGTTTAGTGAGTCATTTTTGTTGTTTTTATTTCTTGTTGTGTAGTTTTGTCAGTTGGTTGTGAGTCTTCAGTTAAAGAAAAGTTGTTATTAAAAAACTCTTATGAATTGTTTTAGTTTAAAGAAAACAATTGTATCTTCTGATGATGTTTAGTGAGTCATTTCTGTTGTTTTTATTTCTTGTTGTGTAGTTGTGTCAGTTGGTTGTGAGTCTTCAGTTAAAAAAAGTTGTTATTAAAAACCTCTTATGAATTGTTTTAGTTTAAAGAAAACAATTGTATCTTCTGATGATGTTTAGTGAGTCATTTTTGTTGTTTTTATTTCTTGTTGTGTAGTTTTGTCAGTTGGTTGTGAGTCTTTAGTTAAAAAAAAGTTGTTATTAAAAACCTCTTATGAATTGTTTTAGTTTAAAGAAAACAATTGTATCTTCTGATGATGTTTAGTGAGTCATTTTTGTTGTTTTTATTTCTTGTTGTGTAGTTTTGTCAGTTGGTTGTGAGTCTTTAGTTAAAGAAAAGTTGTTATTAAAAACCTCTTATGAATTGTTTTAGTTTAAAGAAAACAATTGTATCTTCTGATGATGTTTACTGAGTCATTTTTGTTGTTTTTATTTGTTGTGTTCTTCGTGCATCTCAACTGTTGTTGATTGTGTAGATAGTTTTGTGTTGCCTGGTGTGTGTTTTTCTCCTGAACCAAGTGTATCATCTCGTCACTGAAGGTGTGAGTCTTGATCCCATCAACTCTGAACCTCGTTACCCTGGACGAGGGTGTTTTTCGGGGGGTTCTGTTTTCCCTCTTCGTGATCCTGGAGAAGGGTGTGGGCTCGAGCGTCACTCCAGCCTGAGATTGTGGACTTCCCCAAACCGATCCTGAGACCTGAGAGGCGCGTCCGCGAGCAGAAGGCATCCGTCTGTGCGTGAAGATCCTTCTGCGTATTTATTTGCACTTTGACTGGACCGTGAAGCAGGAGCAGCAGCCATGACGCGGTTCTGCGCACTTTTCACGCTCCTGCTCAACTTTCTTCTCGCGGATTCTTCTCCTTCTTCCTACGACTTGTTCCACGGATCTGCCTACGCGCACGGAGCCCACAGGCACAGAAACAGGTCTCCAGAACTTTTACCAACTTTTTTTAAAAAACGTTTAAACAAACTGTCTCCGGTGCGTCTGCGTCACTTTATGGATCAGCTCGAAAACTTGAAAATGTCTTTTAAAAAACAAATGTTTTGACAAGTTTGAAAGAGATTTTTGACATTTTTGTGACACTTCTTATGTGATGTTGACTTGTGTGTGTGTGTGTGTGTGTGTGGACAGAAACTGGTGCGCGTATGTCGTGCACAAGAACGTGAGTTGCGCAGTGCAGGGCGGCATCGAGAGTTTTCAGGAGCCAGTGGAGGCCCCCTGCCCCCCCTTCCAGTCCAGCTGCCAGCAGCAAGTCACGTGAGTTCACATCAAAAATACACTTAAACAAAGTCATTCAACATCATAAAAATAATCGTTTGTTCTACTAAAATGATATTAAGTTGTGTTTTTAGAGGTAAAATAGCTCCTTGGCAGAGGTATTCCATGTCTTAGTGATGTTGTATCATCAGTGTGTGTTTGTACAAAAGTCTCTTTTCATTGAAATATTCACATCAGAAAATGATATTAAGCTCCGCCCACTGAAAACACTTTGTTTTTCTGGAGATTAAATCATGTTGACCATAACTGCACGTCATCATTCGACTCGTTGTATAAACAAAGTGGGCGTGATCACAGCTGGAGGAGGAGTGAAGCTATTGTTACGTCATAATGGACTCTCGTAACCTCTCGTTCGTCCAGATTTCAGAGCAACTTTATAGAGTTATAAGTTCAAAACATGGTCAAAATGAGGAACTAACTGCAGGACAACTTCACATCATTGAAGTTTTAATAGACATGACAGTTATGGTCCGAGTCACAACTGAATTCAACTCATTGACTCACCGTGAAGTTGTTGTGACTCACTGATCTCGACAGGAAGTTGAAGAGACTAATTAAAGTCACACAAATAAAACAAAAACAAGCTTATTTACACTGAAGAAATAAGAACGTGACATTATGATGAATTATAACTGAGGTAAAATGATTGTTTATACCAAAAAACTTTGGCAGAGAATCACAAATATATTCTTGTACTGACTGGAAAGATGCATGTTAGCATCTATGCTAACGTTGAGGCCACAGAAGAAAGATATATTTGAATAAACTTGATTTATATGAGATCCATGTGCGACACTAACCCAGTCAAAGATGTCGTGTCAGTTACTTCGGTTACAAATCAAAATTCATCCTGAAATGCTACAAGCTAACACTATGACAGAAGCTAAAAGATAAACGACAGCGGCGTCGATTCGTCCGAGACCCTAAAAGAAAGAAGACAATCGTTCACTGGAGTTTTGTGGCTGAAAATCGAAGACCTCGCGGCGCCTCATTACCCCAAGAATGATAAACGTTTCTCAGCGGAGAATTTCTCTTTATGCTGAAAGCGTGACGAAACGTTACATTTGGGGAACGCAACTTCTCACAGTCCAGATGTTCTGCATGACGGCTCTCGTCTTCTGGGAGGTGATGTCATCGCTGCGTGTTTGGAGCGCGTCCATCTTGGCTGAAATGCGGATAATGTCATATTTCGTTAAACGATGAACAAACATAGCAACACTTGAGGAGCTCGGATCATCGGATGAAGTCAGTGTTTAGTTTGTTGTTGTCTTTACAAAACCTAGAAACTATTTAAGAAAACACTGAAGCACAGCATGCTAAAGGGTTGAGAGGTAAATATTCAAGCTAGCTGGGGTTGTACTACTATCAGAAGGACGAGACCCAGGTCTAGAACTTCTTGTGTCTGAAATGTCTATTGAAGTTACAAGGGTCCTCCGGGTGCTAGCTAACCTGTTCGGTTAGCAACAAAGTATTAATCCATTTTTCGTTACAGATACACGACACGATTCCGGCCGACGTACAAAATCGCGTTCAAGAAAGTAACAGAGCTGGAGTGGAGATGCTGCCCAGGCTATGGAGGTCCAGACTGCAAAGATTTAAAGCCAGTCCCCGACAGACCGGTGGTCCAGGGGTCGCAGCCGTACATCCCGGGATATACACCCCGACACACCCAGAGTGAGAATCCAGTCTCCAGAACGTAATCAGCAAAGTTTTTATCGGTAACGTTGTGATTGTCCGCTCACAGGGCCGGAGCGGCGGGAGACGGGCCACCATGAGACGAGGCACGAGGGAACCGATAAGGTTCGGCTCCTGGAGGGGGAAGTCCGACGTTTATCTCAGACAGTACTGGACCTCCAGTCAGCATTAACGGGAATAACATCCGCCCTCCGGACAGACCTCCAGGAAGACACGAGGAAAATGTTAGTCACTCTTTTCAACAACATGCAACCCCCCGACAACACCGTGGCTGTGGGTACCGGGGACACTCCTGCGGTCCTGGACGGTCACCAGGCGGCCAGAGGGCAAGTGGGCGACAAGACAGTGGAGAAAATAGTCACACGCTTGGATGAGATTAACAACGTGCTCAAAGACAAGGAAGACGCTCTGGAGGACCTGCGAGGAACGATGACCAGTCATGAGGGACAGATCCGTGTCCTGATGGAGGCGTCGCAGTCTCAGAACCCGGCCATTGTGGACATCGAGGTGGTCAACAGTTACATTGACGGAAAGTTTGAGAAGCTGAAGAAGGAGATGGACCAGAATGTAAACGAGCAGATGGCGAAGATACAAGGATCTTGCACCGACAAACTCCAGAGCCTGCAGAAGAAGTGCGAGGACAGTCGGGACCAGGGTCTTGTTAGCCTCACCAAAATGGTGGACAACAAGGAGGCTGACCTCAGACAGGAGATCCAGGCGCTTCGTCTGGACATGACCGCCTCGGACGGGCCCATCAGAACTCACCGGCAGACCGACCCGATAAAGACGGAGGAGGGCAGCGATCATACCGACCTGTGGCGTGAAATCGATCGCATCGCAGAAGCCCACCGGATCCTAAACATGCGCATCGACAACGAGTTGGCACATCTGTCCTCCTCCGAAATGGACAAAGAGTTTTCGCTGCTGATCGAAGAGCTGGACGCAAGGATGAACGTCACGGAGCAGAACGCCGAGACGCACTGCTTCTACGTGGAGGAGAAACTGAGCCGTGGCATCCACGACGAAGTCGCTAAACTACAGTTGCTTCTGGGAGAACGTCTGGACACGGTGGAGGATCAGTTCACCAACATGCTGTTAGAAATGAGCAACAACTCTTTCCCAGGAACCCTGGGGGGCACCGTCGACGCCATGCAAGCAGACGTCAAAAACAACAAGTTCCTCCTACAACGTTTGGACAGTAAAGTCAACGCTGTCAGCGAGCTGTGCACCGCTGGATGTCTGACCTCTGAGGGAAGCTCTGCTCCGCAACTGAAGGGTCTAGAGAACATCTGGAGGGATTTGAGTCAGCACAGGGACGACCTGGAGGACCTCCACAAAGATGTCAACACCAACTCAGACAAGCTGAAGAAACTGGAGGCCGTCGACGCCCAGCACTCTGAGAAGATGGACAACCTCCTGGCTGGGATGGCCATCGCTCTTGGAGATGCTACGAAGTTCGACAAACCTCTGGACAAACACGACGACGCCACTGCTCCACAGGTGGAGGAGTTGAAAAAACGACTGGACACACTTAGCGCTCGGATGTCTTCTGGACTGGGTCAGTGCAAACTCGACACCCGGGGCGTCTCTGACGGCGTCTCCTCCCTCGACGGTCGCGTATCCAGACTGGAGAAGGTGTGCAGGGGGTTGGACGACGTCTCCGTCAACGTTCAGAAGCTGAAGGACAACCTGGAGAAGCACGTGGGCGGTCTCCAGGTCTGCGTCGACAAGATGAACGTCACCTGCGGAAACCACAGCGCCGACATCGCCGCCCTGCAGAATTCCGTGCAGCGGCTGCAGGCACAGATGTCTGCGCTCGCTAAACACCCTTCAAAAGACGGAGCTGCCAGAGAGCCAGGTGAGTCGCTGACGGATTCATGAGGTCACAGGATATCTGTGGAAACGTCTCGAAGGGTAAATGACAGGGGGCGTCGTGAGCTGTTAACAGCGTAAATCACTCTCGTGACAGATTAGCGCCGACGCGCTCGCGATGCTTTTAATAGCCGAGCGGCTTCTGAAAACTTTATTCTTCAAGTGCGATGGAAAGTGTGACCTTGTTCAATCTTTTTCAGCAGTGACTTTTAAAAGTATTTAGAGGAAGCTACACTTAAAAAGTGTTAAGCATGTGACATGAAACGTGGCTAATGCTACAATGCTAGTTATTTTAAGTCACGGTTTCAAAAGAGCGGGAAAGCGAAAGCGGAATTTTGGTGAAGATTTCCAATAACAAACTGCCTGAAACTACTTTTAACAAACTGATTCAGATGCTAGCAAGGATGCTATCAGCTATTACATATTCCAAAACCCATTTAAATACTCTATACTATCGAGGATATTGACTCAAAATAAAATCTGTCAGACGGTCAAAGGTGTCAAAACAGGTAGCTAGCTAGTATGCTAACTAATGTAAACCATAAAGAACGTCATACAGTGACAGCAAATAAAAGAAGATTGACTTTAATGGAACAATAATATAAACATTTAATCAGAATGTAAATGAATTTTGAAATCTTTGGCCCTTAAAGCTGCTTTTACAGCAGCATTGCATGATGGGATTTCACTGTCTGCCTAGTTGTTTGTTGTGTTGTCAGCTGTTGCGTGTACAAAGAATCATAAGAAGTTTGTTTCTAGTACTGTTGGCATTCAGGCTAATAAGCTAACGAGCTAATTTATAGATACATCTGTGATGTTGTTCGTCGAGCGCCGTGACTCGAGCTGAACTTTCATCGGCATCACGGCGCCGTGAGAGGTTTTCCAGGCGCGTCCAGCTGGGGAGGAGGTCAGAGGGAACTGCGAGGACCAGCTGGCGCTATTAAACATCCGCGTTGATCCGGGAGTCTCCGGGGAACGCTCAGCTGCTAATGTGGACAGGAAGAGGAAGTTTATCTCAAACAGAGAGAGGAAGAGGCCGCGGCGCCCGACACTGAATCGTGACGAATGGACGACGGGTCGCGAACACAAGTCCCTTCGGCAATGGCTTGTTGGCTGACGTTGTTATAGATAAGAGGTCGCGGGGGCAGCGCTCTGATGAAAGACGCCCAGATCTTCCTCACTCTAGAAGGTGCCTTCGACGTAAAGCTGTGCCGGGTTAGCCCCGGGACCTCCACCCTCCACATGCTGCCTCAGTGTTTAGGTAGAAGGTTCGAACTGGTGGTCATAATGTTATTTACAGAGCGTTCCTCGTCGACTTCCTCGCGTCCTTCATCGACATCAACATCTGTGTCAACAGTGTTTCGAAGGATAATCCTGCGCTGGGTTGACACGAGGCTGCAGGAGCAGGATCAGAACCAGGAATGGCTGCAGGGTATTTCCCTGAGTGGGAGGACTGGGATCAGCCTCTCCTGCTCCTCCTGCCCCTCTTGCTCCTCCTGCCGTTCTGCTCATTCTGCTACTCCTAGTACTCCTGCTCCTCCTGCCTCTCCTTCCCCGCCCTCTCCTCCTCCTCCTCCTGCTCCTCTTGCTCCCTCCTGCTCCTCCTTCTCCTCCTTCTCCTTTTTCTCCTCCTGCTCCTCCTTCTCCTCCCTCTCCTTTTTCTCCTCCTGCTCCTCCTTCTCCTCCCTCTCCTCTTCCTCCTCCTGCTCCTCCTGCTCCTTTGCTCCTCATGCTCTTCCTGCTCCTCCTCCTCTTCCTCCTCCTCCTGCTCCTCCTTCTCCTCCTTCTCCTCCTTCTCTTCTTCCTCCTTCTCCTTCTCCTCCTACTCCTCTATCTCCTTTCTCTTCTTTCTCTTTCTCCTTCTCCTCTTCCTCTCTTCTTCTCTTTCCTCCTATCCTTATCCTCCTTCTCTCCCTTCTCCTGCTCCTCCTTTCCTCCTTCTCCTCCTTCCTCTTTCCTCCTTCTCCTCCTCCTCCAGCTCCTCCTGCTCCTCCTTCTCCTCCTTCTCCTCCCTCTCCTCTTCTTCCTCCTACTCCTTCTCCTCCTACTCCTCCTACTCCTCCTTCTCCTCCCTCTCCTCCTCCTCTTCCTGCTCCTCCTGCTCCTCCTGCTCCGTGTCATTCAATCCGTGCAGCAGCAGAGGCAGAACTTCCTGCGACTTACGTGTGTGTTGACGTAAGGACAGGAATGTTGTCTCGATATATTCGACTGCAGGATTCCTGGTGAATATGACTCGTTCACACACGAGCGTCCAGAGCAGAACCAGGAGGTTCACCACTTCATGTTAGTGACGAGAATCTAGGAGATGAATGAAAGAATGACACTGAGTGACTATGAGTAAATGAGTGAGTGAGTAAAAGAGTGAGTGAGTAAAAAAGTAAGGGTGTTATTGAGTAAATAAGTGAGTTAGTTAATGTATAGGATCGAGTGAGATAGTGAGTAAATGATGGAACTGATCGTCAGTGATGGAACTGTTCATCAGTGATGGAACTGTTGGTCAGTGATGGAACTGTTGGTCAGTGATGGAGCTGTTTGTCAGTGATGGAACTGATAGTCAGTGATGGAGCTGTTGGTCAGTGATGGAACTGTTGGTCAGTGATGGAACTGTTTGTCAGTGATGGAGCTGTTTGTCAGTGATGGAACTGTTGGTCAGTGATGGAACTGATCGTCAGTGATGTAGCTGTTGGTCAGTGATGGAACTGATCGTCAGTGATGTAGCTGTTGGTCAGTGATGGAACTGTTCGTCAGTGATGGAACTGATCGTCAGTGATGTAGCTGTTGGTCAGTGATGGAACTGTTCGTCAGTGATGGAACTGTTCGTCAGTGATGTAGCTGTTGGTCAGTGATGGAACTGTTCGTCAGTGATGGAACTGTTGGTCAGTGATGGAACTGTTGGTCAGTGATGTAGCTGTTGGTCAGTGATGGAACTGTTGGTCAGTGATGGAGCTGTTGGTCAGTGATGGAGCTGTTGGTCAGTGATGGAACTGTTGGTCAGTGATGGAACTGATCGTCAGTGATGGAGCTGTTGGTCAGTGATGGAACTGTTGGTCAGTGATGGAACTGATCGTCAGTGATGTAGCTGTTGGTCAGTGATGGAACTGTTGGTCAGTGATGGAGCTGTTGGTCAGTGATGGAACTGTTGGTCAGTGATGGAACTGATCGTCAGTGATGGAGCTGTTGGTCAGTGATGGAACTGTTGGTCAGTGATGGAACTGTTCGTCAGTGATGTAGCTGTTGGTCAGTGATGGAGCTGTTGGTCAGTGATGGAACTGTTGGTCAGTGATGGAACTGTTCGTCAGTGATGGAACTGATCGTCAGTGATGTAGCTGTTGGTCAGTGATGGAACTGTTGGTCAGTGATGGAACTGATCGTCAGTGATGGAACTGTTGGTCAGTGATGGAATTGTTGGTCAGTGATGTAGCTGTTTTTGTCAGTGATGTAACTGATCGTCAGTGATGTAGCTGTTGGTCAGTGATGGAACTGATCGTCAGTGATGGAACTGTTGGTCAGTGATGGAACTGATCGTCAGTGATGGAGCTGTTGGTCAGTGATGGAACTGTTCATCAGTGATGGAACTGTTGGTCAGTGATGTAGCTGTTGGTCAGTGATGGAACTGTTCGTCAGTGATGGAGCTGTTGGTCAGTGATGGAGCTGTTCGTCAGTGATGTAGCTGTTGGTCAGTGATGGAACTGTTGGTCAGTGATGGAGCTGTTGGTCAGTGATGGAACTGTTCGTCAGTGATGGAACTGTTCGTCAGTGATGTAGCTGTTGGTCAGTGATGTAGCTGTTGGTCAGTGATGGAGCTGTTGGTCAGTGATGGAACTGTTGGTCAGTGATGGAACTGTTGGTCAGTGATGTAGCTGTTTGTCAGTGATGGAGCTGTTGGTCAGTGATGGAACTGTTGGTCAGTGATGGAACTGTTGGTCAGTGATGTAGCTGTTGGTCAGTGATGGAACTGTTGGTCAGTGATGGAACTGTTGGTCAGTGATGTAGCTGTTCCTCAGTGATGGAACTGTTGGTCAGTGATGTAGCTGTTGGTCAGTGATGGAAGTGTTGGTCAGTGATGTAGCTGTTGGTCAGTGATGGAACTGTTGGTCAGTGATGGAGCTGTTGGTCAGTGATGGAACTGTTGGTCAGTGATGTAGCTGTTCCTCAGTGATGGAACTGTTGGTCAGTGATGGAGCTGTTCGTCAGTGATGGAACTGTTCGTCAGTGATGGAACTGTTTGTTTGTCAGTGATGGAACTGTTCGTCAGTGATGGAGCTGTTCGTCAGTGATGGAACTGTTCATCAGTGATGGAACTGTTTGTCAGTGATGTAGCTGTTTGTCAGTGATGGAACTGTTCGTCAGTGATGGAGCTGTTCGTCAGTGATGGAACTGTTTGTCAGTGATGGAACTGTTCATCAGTGATGGAACTGTTCATCAGTGATGGAACTGTTTGTCAGTGATGGAGCTGTTCGTCAGTGATGGAACTGTTGGTCAGTGATGGAACTGTTCATCAGTGATGGAACTGTTTGTCAGTGATGGAGCTGTTCGTCAGTGATGGAACTGTTCATCAGTGATGGAACTGTTCATCAGTGATGGAACTGTTGGTCAGTGATGGAACTGTTGGTCAGTGATGGAGCTGTTCGTCAGTGATGGAGCTGTTCGTCAGTGATGGAACTGTTGGTCAGTGATGGAACTGTTCGTCAGTGATGGAACTGTTCATCAGTGATGGAACTGTTGGTCAGTGATGGAACTGTTCGTCAGTGATGGAACTGTTCGTCAGTGATGGAGCTGTTCCTCAGTGATGGAGCTGTTGGTCAGTGATGGAACTGTTTGTCAGTGATGTAGCTGTTGGTCAGTGATGGAACTGTTCGTCAGTGATGTAGCTGTTCCTCAGTGATGTAGCTGTTGGTCAGTGATGGAGCTGTTGGTCAGTGATGTAGCTGTTCGTCAGTGATGGAACTGTTCGTCAGTGATGGAACTGTTCGTCAGTGATGTAGCTGTTTGTCAGTGATGGAACTGTTTGTCAGTGATGTAGCTGTTTGTCAGTGATGGAACTGTTGGTCAGTGATGGAGCTGTTCGTCAGTGATGGAACTGTTGGTCAGTGATGGAGCTGTTCGTCAGTGATGGAACTGTTGGTCAGTGATGGAACTGTTGGTCAGTGATGGAGCTGTTGGTCAGTGATGGAGCTGTTGGTCAGTGATGGAACTGTTGGTCAGTGATGGAACTGTTGGTCAGTGATGGAGCTGTTGGTCAGTGATGGAGCTGTTGGTCAGTGATGGAACTGTTGGTCAGTGATGGAACTGTTGGTCAGTGATGTAGCTGTTCGTCAGTGATGGAACTGTTGGTCAGTGATGGAGCTGTTCGTCAGTGATGGAACTGTTGGTCAGTGATGGAACTGTTCGTCAGTGATGTAGCTGTTCGTCAGTGATGGAACTGTTGGTCAGTGATGGAACTGTTCATCAGTGATGGAACTGTTTGTCAGTGATGTAGCTGTTCCTCAGTGATGGAACTGTTTGTTTGTCAGTGATGGAACTGTTCATCAGTGATGGAACTGTTTGTCAGTGATGGAACTGTTTGTCAGTGATGGAGCTGTTGGTCAGTGATGGAGCTGTTCGTCAGTGATGGAACTGTTTGTCAGTGATGGAACTGTTCGTCAGTGATGGAGCTGTTGGTCAGTGATGGAGCTGTTGGTCAGTGATGGAACTGTTCGTCAGTGATGGAACTGTTGGTCAGTGATGGAACTGTTCGTCAGTGATGGAACTGTTTGTCAGTGATGGAACTGTTCATCAGTGATGGAACTGTTCGTCAGTGATGGAACTGTTTGTCAGTGATGGAACTGTTCATCAGTGATGGAACTGTTGGTCAGTGATGGAACTGTTCGTCAGTGATGGAACTGTTCGTCAGTGATGGAGCTGTTCGTCAGTGATGGAACTGTTTGTCAGTGATGTAGCTGTTCCTCAGTGATGTAGCTGTTCCTCAGTGATGTAGCTGTTCGTCAGTGATGGAACTGTTCGTCAGTGATGTAGCTGTTTGTCAGTGATGGAACTGTTTGTCAGTGATGTAGCTGTTTGTCAGTGATGGAACTGTTTGTCAGTGATGGAACTGTTGGTCAGTGATGGAACTGTTGGTCAGTGATGGAGCTGTTCGTCAGTGATGGAACTGTTGGTCAGTGATGGAGCTGTTGGTCAGTGATGAGCTGTCAGTGATGGAACTGTTGGTCAGTGATGGAACTGTTGGTCAGTGATGGAGCTGTTGGTCAGTGATGGAGCTGTTGGTCAGTGATGGAGCTGTTGGTCAGTGATGGAACTGTTGGTCAGTGATGGAACTGTTGGTCAGTGATGGAACTGTTGGTCAGTGATGGAGCTGTTCGTCAGTGATGGAACTGTTGGTCAGTGATGGAGCTGTTCGTCAGTGATGGAACTGTTGGTCAGTGATGGAACTGTTCGTCAGTGATGGAACTGTTGGTCAGTGATGGAGCTGTTCGTCAGTGATGATGGAGCTGTTGGTCAGTGATGGAACTGTTGGTCAGTGATGGAGCTGTTGGTCAGTGATGGAGCTGTTGGTCAGTGATGGAGCTGTTGGTCAGTGATGGAACTGTTGGTCAGTGATGGAACTGTTGGTCAGTGATGGAGCTGTTCGTCAGTGATGGAGCTGTTGGTCAGTGATGGAACTGTTGGTCAGTGATGGAACTGTTGGTCAGTGATGGAGCTGTTGGTCAGTGATGGAACTGTTGGTCAGTGATGGAGCTGTTCGTCAGTGATGGAACTGTTGGTCAGTGATGGAACTGTTGGTCAGTGATGGAACTGTTCGTCAGTGATGTAGCTGTTCGTCAGTGATGGAACTGTTGGTCAGTGATGGAACTGTTTGTCAGTGATGGAACTGTTGGTCAGTGATGGAACTGTTGGTCAGTGATGGAGCTGTTCGTCAGTGATGGAACTGTTCGTCAGTGATGGAACTGTTTGTTTGTCAGTGATGGAGCTGTTGGTCAGTGATGGAACTGTTGGTCAGTGATGGAACTGTTCATCAGTGATGGAACTGTTTGTCAGTGATGTAGCTGTTCCTCAGTGATGGAACTGTTTGTTTGTCAGTGATGGAACTGTTGGTCAGTGATGGAACTGTTCGTCAGTGATGGAGCTGTTCGTCAGTGATGGAACTGTTCCTCAGTGATGGAGCTGTTGGTCAGTGATGGAACTGTTTGTCAGTGATGTAGCTGTTGGTCAGTGATGGAACTGTTCGTCAGTGATGGAACTGTTTGTCAGTGATGTAGCTGTTCCTCAGTGATGTAGCTGTTCGTCAGTGATGTAGCTGTTTGTCAGTGATGGAACTGTTTGTCAGTGATGTAGCTGTTTGTCAGTGATGGAACTGTTTGTCAGTGATGTAGCTGTTTGTCAGTGATGGAACTGTTTGTCAGTGAGAATTTGGTCAGTGATGGAACCTGTTGGTCAGTGATGGAGCTGTTCGTCAGTGATGGAACTGTTGGTCAGTGATGGAGCTGTTGGTCAGTGATGGAGCTGTTCGTCAGTGATGGAACTGTTGGTCAGTGATGGAGCTGTTCGTCAGTGATGGAACTGTTGGTCAGTGATGGAACTGTTCGTCAGTGATGGAACTGTTGGTCAGTGATGGAGCTGTTCGTCAGTGATGGAACTGTTGGTCAGTGATGGAACTGTTCGTCAGTGATGTAGCTGTTCGTCAGTGATGGAACTGTTGGTCAGTGATGGAGCTGTTCGTCAGTGATGGAGCTGTTGGTCAGTGATGGAACTGTTGGTCAGTGATGGAGCTGTTTGTCAGTGATGTAGCTGTTCGTCAGTGATGGAGCTGTTGGTCAGTGATGGAACTGTTGGTCAGTGATGGAACTGTTTGTCAGTGATGTAGCTGTTCGTCAGTGATGGAGCTGTTGGTCAGTGATGGAACTGTTGGTCAGTGATGGAGCTGTTCGTCAGTGATGGAACTGTTGGTCAGTGATGGAACTGTTGGTCAGTGATGGAGCTGTTCGTCAGTGATGGAACTGTTGGTCAGTGATGGAGCTGTTTGTCAGTGATGTAGCTGTTCCTCAGTGATGGAACTGTTCGTCAGTGATGGAACTGTTGGTCAGTGATGGAGCTGTTTGTCAGTGATGTAGCTGTTCGTCAGTGATGGAACTGTTTGTCAGTGATGGAGCTGTTGGTCAGTGATGGAACTGTTGGTCAGTGATGGAGCTGTTCGTCAGTGATGGAACTGTTGGTCAGTGATGGAGCTGTTGGTCAGTGATGGAACTGTTGGTCAGTGATGGAACTGTTTGTCAGTGATGGAGCTGTTGGTCAGTGATGGAACTGTTTGTTTGTCAGTGATGGAGCTGTTGGTCAGTGATGGAACTGTTCAACATTGATGGCACATACACAGACACACACTCTCAAACACACACATACATGCACTCACACACACACACACACAAACTAACAAACACTCACATGCTCACACACTCTCTCACATGTACTCACGCACTCACAAACTCTCATGCACATGCACACACACACTCGCGCACACACTCGCACACACACTCACACACACACTCGCACACACACACACAAAAACCCTCGCACACAACACACACACTCACACACAAACACTCGCACACACACACAAACTCTCTCTCACACACACAACACACACACCAACACACACTCTCACATGAAACTCCAGAGATTCCCGTAGCGTGACCTCAGCCTGACGAGAAGCGTCTGCTGCTCATTAAGTCTTGACTCACTGCTGGAGTCTTGACGGAGAATCTGATCCACACCCACAACCAGATGGGTCGACTGTGATGTCATGACTGGGCCTCATGGACAACAATGGCACCAGCAGACCTGAGGCAGAGAAGGTTCTCAAGACGTTTGTACGACTTGTTTCAAATTAACACGTGATCCAATGTCAGAAAAACATATTCTGAGCCAGAAATGATAGAAATAAGTATCTGCAAAACAACGTAAATATAAAGTTTAAAAATAATAGATAACGTTGCTCAAAGTTATTTCACCGTTTCAAAATAGAAACCATTATAATAATAAATATTTGAGCTTTTAAGGTTTAAAAAAGTGAGTCACAGAGATGCTAAATGCTAACATTAGCCTCCAACCACTACATGCTAATCACATTCTTGAAAACATTTGTCTTGTCTAGCATCTTGGCTAGCATGTTAGCTAGCATGTTGGCTAGACTGTTAGCTTGCATGTTAGTCAGCATGTTTGCTAGCATATTAGTAAGCATGTTAACTAGCATTTAAGCCAGCATGTAAGCTAGCATGTTAGCCAGCATGTTAGCCAGCATGTTAGCCAGCATGTAAGCCAGCATGTTAGCCAGCATGTTAGCCAGCATGTTAGCCAGCATGTTAGCATTTCTTTATATTTAATGTTAACATGTTAGCTAATTTACATATTTAGCCAGCATTTAGCCAGATGTTAGTAACATATGTTAGCAACATGTTAGCATGTTAGCCAGCATGTTAGCCAGCATGTTAGCCATCATGTTAGCCAGCATGTTAGCCAACATGTTAGCCAACATGTTAGCCAGCATGTTAGCCAGCATGTTAGCACACACAAACATAGGAGCTTGAAGACGTCGTATATCTGATCTCCAGCTGTGAGATTTTCAAAGCTTGAGTTAAATTTACACAAATCCTGGTTTGTTAAAGCTAGTTAGCATGTGCTATTTTAAAGCTAGCATGTGACGCTTGAACGGGAGTGAATCGTAACGAACACACTTCAGACACACAAACAAGAAAAAATAAAATCTTTGAGTAAATAAACACAGAAAACAAACAAAAAGCATCAGCGAAGAAGATGTGATTCCTGAGACGACAAGACTACACAAAAAGTTTGACAACTACACATAAAAAACACGCCCACAAAGACACAATTGAACATCTTGTTACACTGAAACGACATCTTCATGCAGCGACAGATGAGTTTGTTTCTCACATGAACCTGATGAACCCAGAGTTGCAACTCAGAGTGTGTGTGTCTTTAAAGTATGTGTGTGTGTCTTTAAAGTGTGTGTGTGTGTGTGCGACAGAACCACAAAACCAGAGGAGATGATCAGTTTGTTGTCGCGTCCAAGTACACTAACGTTGCTTCCAGTTTTTCTTTGTGTGTCAAGAGTGTGCGACTGCAGATGAGAGTAGAGTTGTGTGTGTGTGTGTGTGTGTTTCTTATCTTGCTAATGGTGTCAGAGACTGAGAGAAGTACACAAACACTAGACACACTAGTGTGTGTTTTTGTCTTCGAGAAGGAACGCAGAGAAGAGTCTGGCAGAGAAACTCACTTGGACAGATTGTTGCTGTAAGGTGATCGTGTGTGTGTGTGTGTGTGTGTGTGTGTGTGTGTGTGTGTGTGTGTGTGTGTGTGTGTGTGTGTGTGTGTGTGTGTGTGTGTGTGTGTGAGAGTCCAAGTGTATGTTTAACGTCTCCCAGAACGGGGGAGGAGACGACTGTGACCTGGTCTTGAACCAGGGGTCTTCAAAGTTATGACAGTGATCTGTCACGGTTCCCCCTCCAGAGCGAACCCTGAACTTCTCTCTGTCTTCCAGTAAGAGTCTGGCAGCTGTGAACCCCCCACGGTCCCAGGACCCCCTGCTGGTCGACACAAGAGTCAAAATCAGATCCTCCTTCTTGTTGCAGCGTTTTCACTACTGGACAATACTACACATATATACTTGTTACTACACTATCACAACACCAGAGTCAAGTACTGGACAATACTACACATATATACTTGTTACTACACTATCACAACACCAGAGTCAAGTACTGGACAATACTACACATATATACTTGTTACTACACTATCACAACACCAGAGTCAAGTACTGGACAATACTACACATATATACTTGTTACTACACTATCACAACACCAGAGTCAAGTACTAGACAATACTACACATATATACTTGTTACTACACTATCACAACACCAGAGTCAAGTACTGGACAATACTACACATATGTACTTGTTACTACACTATCACAACACCAGAGTCAAGTACTGGACAATACTACACATATATCCTTGTTACTACACTATCACAACATCAGAGTCAAGTACTGGACAATACTACACATATATACTTGTTACTACACTATCACAACACCAGAGTCAAGTACTGGACAATACTACACATATATACTTGTTACTACATTATCACAACACCAGAGTCAAGTACTGGACAATACTATACATATATACTTGTTACTACACTATCACAACACCAGAGTCAAGTACTCCACAATACTACACATGTATACTTTTTACTACATTATCACAACACCAGAGTCAAGTACTAGACAATACTACACATATATACTTGTTACTACACTATCACAACACCAGAGTCAAGTACTGGACAATACTACACATATATACTTGTTACTACACTATCACAACACCAGAGTCAAGTACTGGACAATACTACACATATATACTTGTTACTACACTATCACAACACCAGAGTCAAGTACTGGACAATACTACACATATATACTTGTTACTACACTATCACAACACCAGAGTCAAGTACTGGACAATACTACACATATATACTTGTTACTACACTATCACAACACCAGAGTCAAGTACTGGACAATACTACACATATATACTTGTTACTACACTATCACAACACCAGAGTCAAGTACTGGACAATACTACACATACAGTATATCATTGTCACTACACTTCACTATATATAATAATAATAATAATAATAATAATAATCTCTATTTATATAGCTATCGTTGACCCTGTATCATGATACTTATCTACAGATTCTTGAAAAAACATACAACTAGTTATAATAATCAATCCTACTCCTGATGTCATCTTTGTAGATTCAGCCTCTAAGGTTAAGATTGTGTTTCCTGTTTTCAAATCCAATATGTGACTAAAACTAGTGTCAATATGATAATAATCATCCATCCTACTCCTGACGCCATGTGTAACAGAGAAAAGAGGCTCATATACAGGGACGTGTCACTCTGGGTCCGGGACTAAGTCCAGATCCTGGATCAGAGAAAGCAGGTCTTACATAAACACGGTCCATGCGCCTCGACTACATGACTGTGGTTCCAAACCCTCAATCCTCGGTGGAATGTGGGCCGCTGTGGTCGCAGCAGGATTTAATGCTTTGAGGAAAGAAATAGTCGGAATAGATATAATATTTCCTTCTGGAGGGTGTGGTCGCTCAAGCTTCCTCCCTGTGTGTGTTTGAGGTCACGGTCTCTGGACGCTCGTGCCACGACCTCGAGGCAAGAGGTGTTGCAACAACACTGCGACGGGAATATCTCCGCCGGGGAACGCCGGCCCTTGGCGGAGCCGACCGCACCACAATTGAGGGACCTGGTCCGGGTCCAGGTCCGGGACCAGGTCCGGGACCAGGTCCGACGCGGCGGTGACGACGGCTCTGTGGGGAAACGGATCGAGTTCTGCTGGAGGCGTTCCCGGTTCCGAGTCTTTCGAGGCTCCGTCTGTGTGCTTCTTACTTCCAAGAATTCCAGACGAGGTTTCGCTTCATCCCTGAGCCTCGACTCTCTAGACTTCGTGGAAACAAGAGC
>JACEEU010000706.1:20658514-20733514 GCA_016630915.1 Callionymus lyra
CCTTGGACAAATGAAGATCTCCTGAGTCTGAAGAGACTTTGTCGAAAGACTGAGCGTCTCTGGAAGTCCACTAAACTTGAGGTGCATAGACTTCACCTCAGGGATCTGATGACTTCTTACAATGCGATGGTAGAAACTGCTAGATTTGATTAAATCAGAAAACTGGTAGCAGCAAATAGGAAAAAACCCAAAGTTTTGTTTGACAAGATTAATTCTCTCGTGTCTCCTGCTTCTCAAATCACGCCGGTCTTCTGTGAAGCTGACAGCAATGCATTGTTGAGATTTTTCATTGACAAAATTAAATTGATCAAAGAGAAAATCTCTCCCCCCTACTGTCTCTGAGCCCCTCTCCTCCTCTTGGTCCTCCTTCACTGCTGTATCTTTGGGTTATATTTCGGCACTAGTGAACAAGATGAAACCCTCCTCTTGTTCAGATGACGTCCTTCCTTGTAGGCTTTTTATCAAAGTATTTGATGTAATTGGCCCCTGGGTTACCAATATGGTGAACCTCTCCCTTTCCACAGGGGTTTTTCCCAATGCATTTAAACATGTCATTGTGGAGCCTCTGCTCAAAAAACCAGGCTTAGACCCAACTGACCACAGTAATTTCAGGCCTATTTCTAAGCTCCCTTCCTTGTCCAAGATCTTGGAGAAGGTGGTGTCTGAGCAGCTGTTCCTGGATCAGAGCGACATATATGAGAAGTTTCAGTCTGGCTTCTGTAAACATCACTCTGTGGAGACAGCTTTACAGGGGCGTCATAGCTCAGATGGTAGAGTGGTTGCTTGCAGTCCAAGAGGTTGCAGGTTCAATACCAGCTCCAGACAAGCTTGTGTCACTGTGTCCCTGAGCAAGACACTTTAGGCCTGAAATTACTGAGGTCAGTTGCTCCTGATGGCAGATTCGGCACCATATGTCAGCCTACTCCCATCAGTATGGGGGGAATGCATGACTGTCAAAGCGCATTGTGACCCTAGAAAGGTCTAGAAAGGCGCTATACAAATAGACATTATATTATTATTATTATTGAAAGTGTCCAGTGACATCATGATGTTCTGGTTCTCTTGGATCTGTCCTCAGCCTTTGACACAGTTGATCACCAGATCCTGCTGAGAAGACTGAGGGATGAAGACTGTCTGGGTCTGTGTTAGAATGGTTCTCATCTTACCTTTCTGGGCGCAGTTTTAGTGCATCTGCCAATCAAATGAGGTCTGAATCGGCAGATCTGCAGTCTAATGTTGCTTTTTCATTATTTACCCATAATGCACTGCAACAATACAGACTGGACAATTGTACTTTGAGACAAAAATGACTTATAACTTCATAGGATACTTCAAATCTCCCATCATGCACTGCCAAAGATAAAACCACTATTTTCAAAAGTTTTTTAATCTGTGATCAAGTTTTACTGCATCAGTCTTTTTATCACAGTTCTTTTATGGAGTATATAGTGTTTGTTCATTTTAATGTAGCAATTTAACTTACAGCCGCTAGATGGCAGCAGTCGTAACGTCCTCCGCAGCTAACCGAAATAATTAAATCCCGGCATTGACTGAGGACGAGAGGATACAGTGAGTCCAGCAGCTTTTAAAGCTGATGTTTGGACATATTTTGGTTTGAAAACAAATGGAAGCAGTTACGACTGAGGACGAGAGGATAC
The DNA here is from genome assembly GCA_016630915.1 of Callionymus lyra. Classification (NCBI taxonomy): domain Eukaryota; kingdom Metazoa; phylum Chordata; class Actinopteri; order Syngnathiformes; family Callionymidae; genus Callionymus; species Callionymus lyra. The sequence goes on from JACEEU010000706.1 coordinate 20,660,173, forward strand.
AGTGAGTCCAGCAGCTTTTAAAGCTGATGTTTGGGCATATTTTGGTTTGAAAACAAGCGAAAGCAGCTACGACTGAGGACGAGAGGATACAGTGAGTCCAGCAGCTTTTAAAGCTGATGTTTGGGCATATTTTGGTTTGAAAACAAATGAAAGCAGCTACGACTGAGGACGAGAGGATACAGTGACTTCATAACGTTTTTGTTTCAAAAGTAAATCAGTGAAATATTGAATTTTACATTTTAACAGTTTTTAAATCTGAAGCCTTGTGTTGTCCCAGGGTCAAGGTGACCCAGAGACAACCCAATGGTTAATGAAATGTTTTTAAATACATTTTTTTAAAGTTACACATAGAGTTCAATGTTACAATTCTAATCATTCAAAAATATTTGTTTAACTTTTAATATTTTTTAATTCGTAGTCTTTTAAACTCAATATATATTGGTATGATAGTTTAACAAACTAAACTTTTCAATTAACAAATGATTTCATTCAATTATATCTTTTTTAAAAAACCTAAAAACACATTTCAATTTAAAAATTCCACTACAAGTGATCTGAATATTTACAACCCTAAACTGCTGATGAATCATTTTAAAGTGTAGCCATTAGCTCGAGCGAACTACGGTCGGCCTCGTGAAAAGACGTCAGGAAGAAACTTCAGGAAACGACGACAGGAAGTGACTTAACGACGGCGTCGACTGTTACCTGTCCAGGTGACGTCTGGACCTTCAGGGCGTCTCAGCTTCCCGTCCTCCTCGGGAAACACTGACCACTGCGGGATCCACTTTGTCATTAAGACCAAGTGCTCTCAGGGTCTTTATCGCCCCCCTCAGGACGTCGAAGGAATTCTAATCTGACCGTAAACGCTTGTGTTTCTCCTCCCGCAGGACTGACCCTGAGACCCGAACGCCCGGCGGCGTCCACGCCGGACAGAACCGGTCGGATCCACATCCCCGTGATCATCCCGCCGCCGCCGCCGTCCGGCCCCAGGCTGCCCCCTGCTGGCGGTCCGCCGGTGCCGCCCGTCACTCACGGCGCCAAGGTCAACCCGCCCAAGCACGGCGAGAGCGCCCCCCCGCAGCAGAACCCTCTGGCGCCGGCCCGGCCCGTGGTGGAGACCGGGGAGGCCGGACCGCCCGGGTTCATACGCAGGGTGACGGTCAGGCGAGGGTCCGAGGACTCGTCCAGAACGCCGGTGCAAGGGTTCGCCGGAGCGCCAGGTGAGTTATTTTATATCCGTGAAGTAAATTATACTCTGAATTATATTTATATATATTTGTATTATATATATTCAAAATAATGAAGGATTCATGTCAAAAATAAACACATATAAAATGTTGTGTCTCTAGGTTTTCCTCCGGCGCCGCCGCTCGTCTCCAGACCTCGACCCACGCGCCATCAAGGTACGACACGACCTTGAACCTTCACCTCGTGACAAATACTAATATGGCTGAGGAACGTCTCGGCAGCTACGTGAACAGGAAACACGACTAAATATCAGAATCAGAAAAGTTTCTTAGTGGCTGAACGACCTTAAAATACTTCTTTAGAACTTCATAGGATACTGTGAAATCTCCCATCATGCACTGCCAAAGATAAAACCACTATTTTCTAAATGTTTTTTAATCCGTGATTAAGTTTTACTGCATCAAACCTTTTATCACAGTTCTTTTATGGGGTATATTTAGTGTTTGTTTATTTTTGTTTCAATTTAACTTACGGCCACTAGATGGTAGCAGTCATAACGTCCTCCACAGCTAAAGGAAGAATGATTTAGAATCCCTTATTTGACTGAGGACGAGAGGATACAGTGAGTCCAACAGCTTTTAAAGATGATGTTTGGACATATTTTGGTTTAAAAACACCAGAGTCAAGTACTGGACAGTACTACACATATATACTTGTTACTACACTATCACTATATATTGTATCGTGATATCTATCAACACACTCTCGACTACACAACTACTGACTGGTCCTTGTGTCTCACAGATGCAGTTTCAGTGAAGGTCCCCTGGAATAATCCGGCGTCCGGTCGTGTCTCCAGGTAACGTCAAGGATTCACTCGCTCACTTGAACTCACCTGAGCTCACCTGAGCTCACCTGAACTCGCCTAAACACACCTGAACTCGCCTGAACTCACCTGAGCTCACCTGAACTCACCTGAACTCACCTGAACTCACCTGAACTCACCTGAGCTCGTCTGAACTCGCCTAAACCCGCCTGAACTCGCCTGAACTCACCTGAGCTCACCTGAACTCACCTGAACTCACCTGAACTCACTTGAACTCACCTGATCTCACCTGAACTCACCTGATCTCACCTGAACTCACCTGAACTCACCTGAACTCACCTGAACTCACCTGAGCTCACCTGAACTCACCTGAGCTCACCTGAACTCACCTGAACTCACCTGAACTCACCTGAGCTCACCTGAACTCACCTGAACTCACCTGAGCTCACCTGGACTCACCTGGACTCACCTGATCTCACCTGAACTCACCTGAACTCACCTGAACTCACCTGAACTCACCTGAACTCACTTGAACTCACCTGAACTCACCTGAACGGACCTGAACGGACCTGAACGGACCTGAACTCACCTGAACTCACCTGACCTCACCTGGACTCACCTGAACTCACCTGAGCTCACCTGAAAGCACCTGAACTCACCTGAATGCACCTGAGTGCACCTGAGCTCACCAGAACTCTTGTGTTCAGGTCCAGGTTCCATCAGCTCCTCCTTCTCCTTCTCTGCTGGTCACACCCTCCAGCGCGTCTACAGCGACTTCGGTGTGATTCGCTTCAACAAGGTCCTGGTGAACGACGGGGGTCACTATAGTCCTCACACTGGTGCGTCCACTCGTTAGGCTTCAACTCACTCCATACTGAGGGGCCCCAGAGCAGCAGGGGCCCCACCTTGTTATGACTTCCAGATAAAAGAGGGTGAAAATACAAAAGTACGACACGATACAAAATCTACAAAATAATACATTTAAAAAAGCAGAAGCTCTGGTTCAACATGTTCGATCGTACGCCGATGATTCTGTTCTGTGTTTTTGTTAATGTTTGTGTTTTAACGTTTGTATTGACTGAGGACTTTGAAACATTAGTTTAGTTTCTACATGTTTTGTGTTTTATTCACTTTCACTCGTCAAGAGTCAAACACTGATGTCTTTCAAGAGGAAATCTGGTGACTTTTCAAAATAAAACACCTTCCAGGAAGTTATTATTTAGAACAGATTATTAGAACTTTTATTATGAATTATTACTGTTTTGTGTTGTATTTTCTCCAACATACACACTTACACACATAAACAGACACGAGCACAAATACACAGACACACACAAACAAATACAGACACTCACATAAAAAGACACACGCACATAAACACACACACACACACACATAAAAAGACACATACATAAATAGACACACACATAAAAAGACACACACACATAAACAGACACACACATAAAAAGACACACACACACATAAACAGATAAACAGACACACGCAAACACAGACACTCGCATTAAAAGACACACACACATAAACAACATAAAAAACAGACACACGCAAACAAACAGACACTCACATAAAAAGACACACACACAATAACAGACACACACATAAACACACACACACACAAACACAGACACTCACATTAAAAGACACACACACATTAACAGACACAATCATAAAAAGACACACATACATAAACAGACACACACATAAAAAGACACACACATAAACAGACACACACATAAACAGACACGCACATAAAAAGACACGCATATAAACAGACACACACACACACACACAAACACATACACACATCAAAAGACACACGCACATAAACAGACACACACACATAAACACACACACACAGACACTTGCATTAAAAGACACACACATTAACAGACACAATCATAAAAAGACACACACATAAACAGACACTCACACATAAAAAGATACACACATAAACAGAAACACACATTAACAGACACACACATTAAAAGATACATATACAGACACGCACATAAACAGACACACTCACAACCCTCATTAACCACGTGTTGTGTGTCCCTCAGGACTCTTCACGGTGCCTCTGGACGGACGGTACCTGCTCTCAGGTGTGCTGACAGCGGGTCCAGGTGAGCGCGTGGAGGCGGTTCTGTCCGTGTCCAACCGCAGCGTGCAGCGGCTCCAGAGCTCGGCGGCGCCCCCTGCTGGCGGGACCGGCAGCTGCGGCTGCGGAGGCTCCGTGTCCTTCAGCGTCATCGTGCCCCTGAGGAAGGGGGACCGGGTGGGTCTGGTCAGGACGGGGGGTCAGCTGGCCTCGTCTGACGCCCGAGAGGTCACGTCCACCTTCAGCGCCCTCTTCCTGTACGGCGCCCCCTCCAGGAGCTAGCCGGGACTGCAGCGCAGAGACTGTTCAGGACTGAGTGTGTGGAGGAAACTTTGTGGAGGAAACTTTGTGGAGGAAACTTTGTGGAGGAAACTTTGTGGAGGAAACTTTGTGGAGGAAACTTTGTGGAGGAAACTTTGTGGAGGAAACTTTGTGGAGGAAACTCTTCACCAGAAATGTGACGCTGAGCTTCCGTGGCTCAGTTACAAATGTGTTTGTTCGTAATATATTTGATAATCAATGTTTGTATCTATTGTAAATGCAATAAAGTGTTTATACGTTTAGAGAAAAATAAAAACCACTGTAGACTCTCGAGACGTTCTTCATCCAGATGGAAACACGCAAATACATAAAAGGATTTTGATGTTTATAATAATTATGTATTTGCACTAAAGATAAACTAGATCAATTATTTACAAAATTAATTTTATTTTAATATTTATTACATCATATATTCAGGTGTATAACTATATTATATCTACTAATATATTTGTAAACTAAATAAATATATATATTTTAAACGAGTCAGAAAATGTATCACATTATTATATTTATTAGGAAATACAAAAAGTAAATAAGATATATATATTTAAATAGTTAATATTAATGAATGTATATAACACGCAACATTTTATATACTGTATATAAATATATATATATAAATATATATATATATATATAAATATATATATATATATATATATATATATATAAATGTCATATGAAGAAATATAATATCCCAAAAAATAAATAAAAAACACATTATGGTTAATAATTAAAAAAGAAACAATGAATGTTTTAGAGACTGGAGAAATGTGAGTTCTTCTACTAGAGCAGCTCAGAATTCTAGCTGCAGAGTTTTGTATGAACTATATAAAGTTATTGATCTATAAAATGTTATATTTAATTTTATATTAACTAGTGATTTTATATTAATTAACTAGTGATTTTATATTAACTAGTGAAAAAAACAGAGTTTGATAATAAATGTGAATGAAAAGAGAATAAAGTCAGAAACTTTATTTGATACAAATACGACCATAAGCCACAGTCGGTTCTTTTGTTCTTCAATACACTTTTATCTACACAACACACACCGGGTGATTTGGTCGTCTACACGAGCACGGAGGATGCGCACACACACACACACACACACACACACACACACACACACACACACACACACACGACAAATCAAAAGAGTGTTGACGTCTTGAACGTTCCACACGAGGCGTCGCTTTCATAGAAAGGATGGAAATCCTGGAGACGAGTCTGAGGATCGGAGCCTCGACGATCAGAACCAGCACCGTTTGGATCGTGTTCCAAATACTGAGCAGTCGCTCGTCCAGGATTGCGCCGCGGATCTCGTTGTTGTCCGGGTCAGAACCGGGTCAGAACCAGGTCTGACGAGACCCGGAACACTGTCCAGTATTTCCTGATGGAGGAGCTGCTTCTTCTGAGATCGCTCGTCCTCACACACACTCTCTCTCTCTCTCTCTCTTACACACACACACACACACACACACACACACACACTCTCTCTCTCTCACACACACACACACACTATTTCTCTCTCTCACACACACACTCTCTCTCACACACACTCTCACACACACACACACACACTCTCTCACACACACACACCTCTCTCACACACTCTCACACTCACACACTCTTCCTCACACACACACACTCACTATTTCTCTCTCTCTCACACACACACACACACACACACACACACACCAATCTCACACAGACATGCACATCACTCAATCACACACACACACAATCACTCACAAAAAAATGTTCTCACACACACATCAATATCACACACACTCTCACACACAAAAACACAAGCTCACATACTCTCACATACTCTCACACACTCACACACTCACTCACTCACTCACTCACACTCACACTCACACTCACACTCAGGTGTGTAGACACAGGTGGATCTTCCAGGACAGCAGGCGAGTCCAGGTCAAAGTTCAAACTGCATTTGTTGATCAAAGATCTTCACGATGAACACGAGGATCAAATACTTCAAACGTTCGTACATTTATCATAAATTACTCCAGACACGGATCAATAACTTAAAGAAGGAGTGAGAACCAGAAGTCCTGCTCGAGGGTCCTCGGGGTCGCGGGGGTCGTGGGGGTCGCGGGGTCACAGCAGGTCCTCGGGCAGGATGTCAGGGATGGGTTGTCTCCAGTAGCAGAAGGAGCTGAACTCTGGCATCTCGAAGGCCTCGTTCTGTTCTTTGTTGAGCAGAGGAAACACGTGTTCCACCAGCTCGCTGAGACGCCCGTACCTGTGCAGGTGACATGGTTAGCATGTGTTAGCATGGGGCTCAAGCTAGTACCTGTGCAGGTGACATCGCTAGTTAGCATGTGTTAGCATGGGGCTCAAGCTAGTACCTGTGCAGGTGACATCGCTAGTTAGCATGTGGCTCAAGCTAGTACCTGTGCAGGTGACATCCCTAGTTAGCATGTGGCTCAAGCTAGTACCTGTGCAGGTGACATCGCTAGTTAGCATGTGTTAGCATGTGGCTCAAGCTAGTACCTGTGCAGGTGACATCACAAGTTAGCATGTGGCTCAAGCTAGTATCTGTGCAGGTGACATCGCTAGTTAGCATGTGTTAGCATGTGGCTCAAGCTAGTACCTGTGCAGGTGACATCACTAGTTAGCATCTGTTAGCATGTGGCTAAAGCTAGTACCTGTGCAAGTGACATCGCTAGTTAGCATGTGGCTCAAGCTAGTACCTGTGCAGGTGACATCGCTAGTTAGCATGTGACTCTAGCTAGTACCTGTGCAGGTGACATCGCTAGTTAGCATGTCGCTCAAGCTAGTACCTGTGCAGGTGACATCGCTAGTTAGCATGTCGCTCAAGCTAGTACCTGTGCAGGTGACCTCACTAGTTAGCATGTGTTAGCATGTGGCTCAAGCTAGTACCTGTGCAGGTGACATCACAAGTTAGCATGTGGATCAAGCTAGTACCTGTGCAGGTGACATCGCTAGTTAGCATGTGTTAGCATTTGGCTCAAGCTAGTACCTGTGCAGGTGAAATCACTAGTTAACATGTGTTAGCATGTGGCTCAAGCTAACGTGGGTTGTCAATAATCATGAGTTTATATCAGAGTACGAAAGAAAACTACATAATAACTTCTCATGCCTCATAAATCCTGATAAGAACGTTTATGCACACGCACTCTCGCACACGCACACACACGCACACACACACACACACAAACTCTCACACACTCTCTCTCTCTCTCTCTTCTGTACGTACGAGGACTTGTTTCCTCGGGTCTGCTCCTGGATCAACTCTCCTTTAGGGTTGACGGTGAAGATCCTGCAAACAGGAACTCCCACCTCCTTGTAGGCGAACACGTCCTGAGAAAAGACAACATTAGTGACGATGATCAGACGTGCGACTCACACGTCGAACATCAACGAGTCGCACAAACGTAACCTTCTGTCAAACCAAGGATTCAATCCGTTTCCATCAGAGGCTCAAAGATGAACAAACCCTGGTCAAAGTGTGTGTTTTATTGTGTTGTGTTCTTTGGCCGACGTCAGCGACGCACAAACAGAAACATCTGTTTGTGTTTGTGCAGCTGAAGGTCGACTGGAGCTCCGGTCCACAGACGCTTGTGACCTCGGCTCCGGTTCAAACCGATTCGTGTGCGACGGTGACGCGCGGTGTTATGTGACGGGAAGAGGAGGAGGAGGAGGAGGAGGAGGAGGAGGAGGAGGAGGAGGAGGAGGAGGAGGAGGAGGAGGAGAGAGGAGAAAGAGGAGAAGGAAGAGGAGAAGGTGGAGGATGATGAGGAGGAGGAGGAGAAGGAGGAAGAGGAAGAGGAGGAAGAGGAGAAGGAGGAGGAAGAGGAGAAGGTGGAGGAAGAGGAGGAGGAAGATGAGGAAGATGAGAAGAAGGAAGAAGAGGAGAAGGTGGAGAAAGAGGAGGAGGAAGAGTAAAAGGAGGAAGAAGAGGAGAAGGTGGAGGAAGAGGAGGAAGAGGAGAAAGAAGTGGAGTAGAAAGAGGAAGAGGAGGATGAGGAAGAGGAGGATGAGGAGGAGGAGGAGGAGAAGGAAGAGGAAGAGGAGGAAGAGGATAAGGAAGAGGAGAGGAGGAGGAGGTGAGAAGTAGGAAGAGGATGAAGGAAGAGGAGAAGGAGGAGATGAGGAAGAGGAGGATGAGGAGGAAGAGGAAGGAGGAAGAGGAGGAGGAGGAGGAAGAGGAGAAGGTGAGGAAGAGGAGGAGGAAGAGAGGAAGATGAGAAGAGGAAGAAGAGGAGGAAGAGGAAGAGGAGGAGGAAGAGGAAGGAGGAAGAAGAGGAGAAGGTGGAGGAGGAGGAAGAGGAAGAGGAGGAAGAGGAGTAGAGAGAGGAAGAGGAAGAGGAGGATGAGGAGAGAGGGATGAGGAGGAGGAGGAAGAGGAGGATGAGGAGGACGAGGAAGGAGGATGAGGAAGAGGAGGAGGAAGAGGGAAAGTAGGAAGAGATGTAGGAAGAGGAAGAGGAGGAGGAAGAGGAAGATGAGGAGGAAGAGGAGGATGAGGAGGACGAGGAAGGAGGATGAGGAAGAGGAGGAGGAAGAGGGAAAGTAGGAATAGGTTGTAGGAAGAGGAAGAGGAGGAGGAAGAGGAAGATGAGGAGGAAGAGGAGGAAAAAGAGGAGTAGGAAGAGGAAGAGGAGGAGAGAAGCGAGTGACGTCTTCAAACATTAACTCACATTCGCTCGATTCCCGAAGGCGGCGTGGAACGGCTGCTTGTTATGTTGGAACAGGTTCTTGATGTCAGTGAGGCACTCGATCTTGAAGATCTCCGGCTTCTTCTCGATCACCTCCCTGGAACAAACGCCACGGTTAGCGCCGCACGCACGTCCTCACGAGATCCTCATGAGATCCTCACGAGATCCTCACGAGATCACGAGATCCTCACAAGATCCTCACGAGATCCTCACGAGATCCTCACGAGATCCTCACAAGATCCTCACGAGATCCTGAGATCCTCACCAGATCCTCACGAGATCCTCACGAGATCCTCGTAATCGTCACACACACGAGATCATTTAGGATCCATCAACATGTGATCAGAGTCCCAAAAAACGCGTAGAATAAATGTTGCTTTATCAATAGCATGGTTAGCTAACGGAGATACAAGAAACAAGCTAAAAAGCTAACTAGCTAACAAGCATGAGGCGTCAGCTGGCCTAGTGCTTTGCCGCCCAGTCAACCAATTTCTTTCTTCATAGCAACGCAGACATAGAATTTATATATAATATAGTAGCGACCAATCAGCCTCCACTGTATATAGCAGTGTGTTGCACGGCATCATGGGAGTTCACTATTCTGTCGGCACCATAAGTGAGGTGGGTGTGGTTATGGTGCCTCCACTAAGGTTCAGTGGTGAAATCACACGTTGGTGAACGACAGGTACGTTCAACCATGTAGTGCTGAGTACCAGGAGCCTCATGTGACCTTCGACCTCTGCGGCCGGTACCTGTGGAAGGCGGAGAAGAGGCTGCTGGGCGACAGCATGAGGGGTCCGCGGGGCAGGATGGTGCCGCCGTCGTTGACCCACTGCAGGTAGCCCCGGGTCATGTCCGCCATCCCGATGGCTCGGGCCGAGCAGTACAGGAACTTGTAGCCGTTCCTGCGGACGAGGAAACGGGTTAGTGCTTCGACCCGGTTGGTGCCGAGAATAGCTGGTGATTAGATCCGATGAAATACTTCCACAGGATCCATTCACAGGCTGCACTCGTGTCACCGCAGCATCACAACATTCATCAGGAGATAATAATTACACAATAACACACGTGTGTCGATGTGATTCACAGGATGACGTCAGTGGAAGACGTTTGTTGAGCATCGATTATTCTTCATATTCAGTTTTATTTATAGTGTTTTAAATGGATTTACTTGAGTAAATACATTTATTCTACTCAGATTTAATAGTATATATATTTTTATACTGTGTTTGAAAGGGAGGTTTTGGTGAGTAAACATCTATTAAACACCACATACATATACATATATATATATATATAGTATATATATATATATATATATATATATATACAGTATATATATATATATACAGTATATATATATCTATATACTATATATATATATATATATATATATACATATATATATCCATATATATACTGTATATATATATACAGTAAATATATATACAGTATATATATATATATATACTGTATATATATATATATATATATATATATATACTATATATAGTATATATATATATATATATATATACAGTATATATATATATATATATATACCCTTTCCATACCAAACAATGTTGTCGGACATGACGTCAGTTTAATAAAAGTGTAAAATTGAGTTATTTGTGAATGAAAATATATAGCAAAAAAAAAAGTCAAGAAAAACAAGACATTTTTTCTTTAAAAATATATATATTTTTGTTGTACTCCTTTTGATTGAAATGTATTTAATTAAATACATTTAGTTTTTTCTGTCCAAATAGAAAAAAAAGAAGGTCCATTAGAATCCATAATATTTCATAATATATATAAATATACAAGTTTTTTTCTTCCATTTCAGAAAAAAAATAAATGTATTTAATTAAATAAGTTTATTTTATTTTTTTCTGTTCAAATATATACATACATGTATATATATTCACAAATTGTGTAACTAAAATGATCTATATTCCATACCAAACTACAAATATTATATATATATATATATATATATACACACATATACATATATTAAGGTTTTTTCCTTCCATAGGAAAAAGAGAGGTCCATTAAAATCCATAATATCCATAATAATTCATAATATATATAAATTTAAAGTTTTTTTTCTTCCATTACGTCTAAAAATGGGAGCAGAAATGGACTGAACACTGTGTCTATAACTCATGGTTCTTAACCTTCATTTTCACCAAAGACCAGTTTAATGTCATCATTATATTCATCCACCTTCAAATAAAAACATGTAAAGTTTGTATTTCGCTCATGTTCACAAGTTTAAGACGGTTCTCCAGTAAATAAACCCATCATTTGTCGTGTACTCACTCAGCCACAGAGTGGTAGAGCTTCGCGATGCCCTGGTGGGTCCAGTCTTTGCCGAGCTGAGGCAGGATCTGCCCGAACACGTCGGACCTGCAAGAGTCCAGTAGATGTTACACCGTGTTCAGAGAAGGTCACGGGAATGACCTTGAGCACATCATGAAGAACACGCTCCGGCACTGATGAGAAGCTCAGTGAGAGACACCAGATGTTCTCGTCAGGTCTGCTGTGGTCCTCACTGGCCGTGAGTAACCAGTGAGTCACGAGAACTTTAGGAACAAACTCACGCGAAGAGACATGTTTATAATTAAGACAAATCTAAATATTTGTATAACAGACACACTTTGAAGCAACAATGTTGGTAAAGTCAGGATCAAGCTGCGTTCAAAGACAACGAGGGACATGTTTGGATCGATATTATGTTATTAATTATATACAGTTAAGTTGTTATTTGACATAAACGAAGCAGTCGTACAAACATCAGGTCACAAAAATACAGACTTGTTGCATTGTTCCCATTGTTTTCAAAGCAGGAAAAGACAAACAAAAAACGACACATAATGAAAATGAAATAAAACAAGGGAGTGTGGAGTCAATGTCACTCTAGTATTGGGGAATTAGGAAAAGAAGAAAGTATTTGTGAGACAAGTTGAGTTTGCGTTTGTTAAAGTTAAAGTCTTTCTCTCCAAGACACAGTAACTTCTCATCATGACCATGTTTTAAACTTGTTACTTTATAAAGTTGCTCTGAAATCTGGACAAACGAGAGGTTACGAGAGTCCATTATGACGTAATAATGGCTTCACTCCTCCTCCCGCTGTTATCACGCTTTTTTTATACAACGAGTCCCTTGGAGGTGGAGACCATTGATGATGCGCAGTGACAAACCTCCACACTTGACCAATCACAGCAGAGTGGGTGTGGTCAACAAGATTTAATCTACAGAAAAAAAAAGTGTTTTCAGTTGGCGAGAGTTCACTGTATCCTCTCATCCTCAGAACTAAAAAAAAGTGTGAAAGTTTGTTTATTGTTGAGCTTGGATAGCTAAATTTAGATTTCTCTTTTTAAACGTTTCCTTCCATTTTCTTCAGATATTGTTGCTCCTTTCAAATCACTTCAGACTTACTGTGTGACAATATTCACAAAAACTACTCAACAAACCACTTTTCTTCAGTCGTCACATTACACAGTGAAAATAATCTCGTACTGCGATTACTGAGCTCGTACCATCAGTGGCTTCGTCTCTGAGTAAATGAACAATTTGCTGCTGACGCACTTGAACATAATCAAAGATGTCTGGAGAAGAAAAGAGTTTGAACTTCACCGTCTTCATTTATGTCATCTGGACCAGTTACAGTGATTTAGAAGACATTGATCAAGAGTGTGTGGATATGTATCATGATACAAAGATAAGATGTATAGCGATAGTGTAGTAACAAGGATATATGTGTGGTATTGTCCAGACACACACGCGCGGCGCCCCCCCCCCCCCCCCCCCCCCCCCCCCCCCTTTTCCCTTTTTTTTTTTTTTTTTTTTTTTTTTTCCTCCTCTTTTCCTTTTTTTTCTCCTTTTTTCCCCTTTTCTTCTTTTTTCTTTTTTTTTTTGGAGTATATTGTTTTCAAACCAAAAATGTCCAAACATCAGCTTTAAAAGCTGCTTGACTGACTGTATCCTCTCGTCCTCAGTCATAAGTCCTTTCATTTGTTTTCAAACCAAAATATGTCCAAACATCAGCTTTAAAAGCTGCTTGACTCACTGTATCCTCTCGTCCTCAGTCATAAGTCCTTTCATTTGTTTTCAAACCAAAATATGTCCAAACATCAGCTTTAAAAGCTGCTGGACTCACTGTATCCTCTCGTCCTCAGTCATAAGTCCTTTCATTTGTTTTAAAAACCAAAATATGTCCAAACATCAGCTTTAAAAGCTGCTTGACTCACTGTATCCTCTCGTCCTCAGTCATAAGTGTTTTCATTTGTTTTAAAAACCAAAATATGTCCAAACATCAGCTTTAAAAGCTGCTTGACTCACTGTATCCTCTCGTCCTCAGTCATAAGTGTTTTCATTTGTTTTAAAAACCAAAATATGTCCAAACATCAGCTTTAAAAGCTGCTTGACTCACTGTATCCTCTCGTCCTCAGTCATAAGTCCTTTCATTTGTTTTCAAACCAAAATATGTCCAAACATCAGCTTTAAAAGCTGCTTGACTCACTGTATCCTCTCGTCCTCAGTCATAAGTGTTTTCATTTGTTTTAAAAAACAAAATATGTCCAAACATCAGCTTTAAAAGCTGCTTGACTCACTGTATCCTCTCGTCCTCAGTCATAAGTGTTTTCATTTGTTTTAAAAACCAAAATATGTCCAAACATCAGCTTTAAAAGCTGCTTGACTCACTGTATCCTCTCGTCCTCAGTCATAAGTGTTTTCATTTGTTTTAAAAACCAAAATATGGTCAAACATCAGCTTTAAAAGCTACTGGAACAGCTGCTGTATCCTCTCGTCCTCAGTCATCATTCTTCCTCTAGCTGCTGAGGACGTAACAAATGCTTCCATCTAGAGGCCGGGAGTTTTATTGCACTTTATTGGGATTAAGAACCATAAAATGATATGTTTAAATTAAAATAGAATTTGAAAAAAAAGGTATAATAATAATAAATACTGCTAAATATTGATATGAAGATCATTCAAATCATCAATCATTAAAAAACAAAATGTTTTTTGTGTGAATAGTCTTTTACTTTAGCTTTTATGTCTATATTTAAAATAAAGATGACGTTCAAGTGTTAATGAAGCACTTAAACATATCCAGACATGTTTGTGAAGCACTTTAAAAAACGACACTACATTTCACACAATGTGTGTCAAGTTTTCCAAATTAAAAAAGTACTTTTCTACATTTTTGCTTCAGACTTAAGATTGTCATCGATATAAGGTTTGGTTCAGATGAAAACATACGACTTCAATATTTTCTTTTTTTAATCACCCATGATGCCTTTCTTCTCATCCACGTCGCCTTGAGAAAGATCTTGATCTCAACACGTCTGTTATTTGCTCAAATAAAATTTACATTAAATATATATATATATATATATATACTTATATATATACTATATATTTTGTATTTTAAAATATTATAGAGGACGTGAATAGATTCTTTCGAAACAATAAACGATCAATCACCAGCCGATCAATCACCGTGCGCGACCTACTTGGTGATGGTGCCGTCGATGTCGGAGATGATGACCTTGTCGTCCCAGTTCCACAGGTAGATGGTTCCCTCGCAGCGGCAGGTGCCCTGGTACTGAGTGGTGATGCTGAAGGTCACGTCGTTCGGACCCTCCTTCAGCTTGAGACTGGCCTGGTGAGACAACAACTTTTCAACTTTTGCAAAGGATAGATAGGGCTAAACTGGACAGCCTTATTAAGAAGGCCGGTTACGTCCTAGGGCGCCCCCTGGATCCTGTGGAGGAAGTGTCTGGGGAGCAAGCTGGCCTCCATGAGGAAGAACTTATCTCACCCTCTCCAGCACACACTGAGGGCATTGAGGAGCTCCATCAGTGATAGGATGCTCCATCCCAGGTGTGTGAGGGAGAGGTACCGCAGGTCCTTCCTCCCTGCTGCCATCAGACTCCACAACAAGAACACACCAAGATAATTATTTAACTGCACCTTTCTTGTTATTTTTATAAATATGATTGTGTATATAATATAGTGCAGATTTATTTTCTATTCTATTTAGACTTTTTCTTTCCTTTTTTTATATTTTCTTTTTTGGTGTTTTATTTTTTGGCATATTGCTGCTGTTAAACCGAATTTCCCCTCGCGGGACAATAAAGGATTCTGATTCTGATTCAACCACTAGAGGGAGCTCTGGCCTGATGAACGACTGTCATGAACATCATTTAAATGGACCGACAACACAAAGCGAGAGCCACAGGAGTCGTTGGATTTACTGGAGAGACGCTTACGATCTGATCCGAGGACAGGCGAAGGGACTTCCTGTAGGTGTGCGCCCCGGGATGCTGAGGGGCGTCGCCCGCCTGGAGCCGGTCCTGGCAGGAGGCGGCGCTCAACTCCTTGGACTCCTCGTCGCTGGACGAGTCTCCGCTTTTAGCTCTTTAAGAAGGACACAATTATCATGTTTCTGTCGTGACAAACACACAACAATAGACACAAACTAGAAAATAATTAAATCACAAGCTTGAGCAAATATAGAGCAAATGGATACATTTCAAGTGAAATATTTATTGTTAAAGATCATTAGTCGGGAATAAGGCTGCACGATATATCCAAAAAATATTGATATCGCAATATTGACACGTGAGATATACATATCGAAAACATGTGATCATTTTTTTTATTGTGTAAATCAATCATTTTTAAATGCGCACTTCGACCAATCAGTGTCACGTTCTGTAAAGTTGTCAGTTTGTACTTCTATGTCTCGTTGTTGTTTACGTCTCCGTCCGTCTGTGAACTGTGCGGCTCAGCTTGTTAGACTCGGTTGCTATGGCGACACGTCTTGCCGGCGCTGACTTAGCTCAGTATATCCACGGAAGTAAGACTATGCTGTGTCTAAAATCGCATACTTGCGTACTCAAAGTTAGTATTTTTAGTGCGTAAGAGCGTCTCAATTCTTAGTATGCAAATGTAGTGCTCCATACACACTAAATTGTCACTAAAACACACACAAAACTGAGTATGGATCGATGGACCCTTTCTACACTAAACGACTCCATCTTAGTGACGTTGTAAACGGAAGTTACATCATATATATACAGTAGGTGGCGCTAGTGTTCCTACAGCTGGTTGCAACCATTATTAAATAGAAGTTAAAAGAAGAAGAAGAAGTTGTTGCATCATTTCCTGTTAGTGTGTAGCAGCAGAGTTTGATTTGAGACATACTATCTGTGGAGGATTAGTTCCTAGTTAGTATGTACACTATCCTGATGCATACCAACTTCTAGTGTACTAAGAGAAGACTGCGATTTGAGACATACTATCTGTGGAGGATTAGTTACTAGTTAGTACGTACACTATCCTGATGCATACTAACTTCTAGTGTACTAAGAGAAGACTGCGATTTGAGACATACTATCTGTGGAGGATTAGTTACTAGTTAGTACGTACACTATCCTGATGATACTAACTTCTAGTGTACTAAGAGAAGACTGCGATTTGAGACATACTATCTGTGGAGGATTAGTTACTAGTTAGTACGTACACTATCCTGATGATACTAACTTCTAGTATACTAAGAGAAGACTGCGATTTGAGACATACTATCTGTGGAGGATTAGTTACTAGTTAGTACGTACACTATCCTGATGATACTAACTTCTAGTATACTAAGAGAAGAATGCGATTTGAGACATACTATCTGTGGAGAATTAGTTACTAGTTAGTACGTACACTATCCTGATGATACTAACTTCTAGTATACTAAGGGAAGACTGCGATTTGAGACATACTATCTGTGGAGGATTAGTTACTAGTTAGTACGTACACTATCCTGATGATACTAACTTCTAGTATACTAAGAGAAGACTGCGATTTGAGACATACTATCTGTGGAGGATTAGTTACTAGTTAGTACGTACACTATCCTGATGATACTAACTTCTAGTATACTAAGAGAAGAATGCGATTTGAGACATACTATCTGTGGAGGATTAGTTACTAGTTAGTACGTACACTATCCTGATGATACTAACTTCTAGTATACTAAGAGAAGACTGCGATTTGAGACATACTATCTGTGGAGGATTAGTTACTAGTTAGTACGTACACTATCCTGATGATACTAACTTCTAGTATACTAAGAGAAGACTGCGATTTGAGACATACTATCTGTGGAGGATTAGTTACTAGTTAGTACGTACACTATCCTGATGCATACTAACTTCTAGTATACTAAGAGAAGTGTTTTATTTGAGACATACTATCTGTGGAGGATTAGTTACTAGTTAGTACGTACACTATCCTGATGATACTAACTTCTAGTATACTAAGAGAAGACTGCGATTTGAGACATACTATCTGTGGAGGATTAGTTCCTAGTTAGTACGTACACTATCCTGATGCATACTAACTTCTAGTATACTAAGAGAAGTGTTTTATTTGAGACATACTATCTGTGGAGGATTAGTTCCTAGTTAGTACGTACACTATCCTGATGCATACTAACTTCTAGTATACTAAGAGAAGTGTTTTATTTGAGACATACTATCTGTGGAGGATTAGTTCCTAGTTAGTACGTACACTATCCTGACGCATACTAACTTATAGTGTACTAAGAGAAGACTGCGATTTGAGACATACTATCTGTGGAGGATTAGTTACTAGTTAGTACGTACACCATCCTGATGATACTAACTTCTAGTGTACTAAGAGAAGAATGCGATTTGAGACACAGCTCCAGACTCGAGGTCGCGTTTGAGATGTTTCGAGATTGCTTTGGACGTGGAATCGTTCACTCACAGCATCTTCTCGTGAGCGATGGACTGTCCTTCCTCCTCCAGGTGAGTTTCCTCCTTCGTCTCCATCTTCGTCTCCGACTGGACGGAGATAAAAGAGATGAACGGAGGTCGTCGCGTCACAGACGACCTTGTGTCTTCTCACCTGTTTGATGGTGCTGTCGGCTCTTTTCCTCCAGAACCACCACCTCGCCGACTTCTTTGGCATCTTCTCCTTCACCCAGGCTTCCTCGGTGGCCTTGGACAGGAGGAGAGCGTCAGCCGAGCCGTCGTCACAGACTTTAAGGACCACTCACCTTTGGTAGGTTCTTCTGGAACGCCTGGAGACTCAGGATCAGAGGAGCTGCCAGCGTCCAGTTATAATATCTGGCAGGAGGAGCAGAGGTGAGACACTCAGACATAAGTCACTCCATGTATCTTCTCACCTGTTTCCGATCTTCACCACCAGGTTGGGGTTGTCGATGATCGCCGGGCTCTCGGCAAACTCGCTGTAAGTGATGATGTGTTCCATGAACTTCTCTGGAGAGAAGAAGCTCAACGTTAGACGAGTGGTTGAAGTTTGTGTTGTCAAGAGTTGATACGTATCACGATACAAACATATAGTGATAGTGTAGTAACAAGTATATATGTGTAGTATTGTACAGTACTTGACTCTGGTGTTGTAATAGTGTAGTAACAATTATATATGTGTAGTATTGTCCAGTACTTGACTCTGGTGTTGTAATAGTGTAGTAACAATTATATATGTGTAGTATTGTCCAGTACTTGACTCTGGTGTTGTGATAGTGTAGTAACAAGTATATATGTGTAGTATTGTCCAGTACTTGACTCTGGTGTTGTGATAGTGTAGTAACAAGTATATATGTGTAGTATTGTCCAGTACTTGACTCTGGTGTTGTGATAGTGTAGTAACAAGGATATATGTGTAGTATTGTCCAGTACTTGACTCTGGTGTTGTGATAGTGTAGTAACAAGTATATATGTGTAGTATTGTCCAGTACTTGACTCTGGTGTTGTGATAGTGTAGTAACAAGTATATATGTGTAGTATTGTCCAGTACTTGAATCTGGTGTTGTGATAGTGTAGTAACAAGTATATATGTGTAGTATTGTCCAGTACTTGACTCTGGTGTTGTGATAGTGTAGTAACAAGGATATATGTGTAGTATTGTCCAGTACTTGACTCTGGTGTTGTGATAGTGTAGTAACAAGTATATATGTGTAGTATTGTCCAGTACTTGACTCTGGTGTTGTGATAGTGTAGTAACAAGTATATATGTGTAGTATTGTCCAGTACTTGACTCTGGTGTTGTGATAGTGTAGTAACAAGTATATATGTGTAGTATTGTCCAGTACTTGACTCTGGTGTTGTGATAGTGATTTGTTTTCAAACCAAAATATGTCCAAAAATCAGCTTTAACAGCTGCTGTATCCTCTCGTCCTCAGTCATCACTCTTCCTTTAGATGCGGAGGAGGTAACCACTGCCGCCATCTAGAGGCCGGAAGTTTCACCGCAAAAAATATTGCGATATTTAAATGCATCGTTTTTTTCTTACACCCCAATTTGTGACAAAGGGATTAAGTTTAAAACATCTTAAAACTAAAATGATTACATTTTTATACACAAAGCAAAAATAACTTCATTGTGTTGCTATAGTTCTTTTATGGTGTGTACTTCAACAGCCTGTGTGTAAAATGAAATAATTTATTGATTTATTTACAATTAAGATGCTAACACACTTTCTTGACTGAGTACAAGAGGATACAGTGGACCAGCTTCCTCGTGATTCTTGCTAACACACTTTCTTGACTGAGGACGAGAGGATGCAGTGGACTCCAGCAGCTTGTATCCATCACTAGATTCTTGCTAACACACTTTCTTGACTGAGGACGAGAGGATACAGTGGACTCCAGCAGCTTGTATCCATCGCTAGATTCTTGCTAACACACTTTCTTGACTGAGGACGAGAGGATACAGTGGACTCCAGCAGCTTGTATCCATCGCTAGATTCTTGCTAACACACTTTCTTGACTGAGGACGAGAGGATACAGTGGACTCCAGCAGCTTGTATCCATCGCTAGATTCTTGCTAACACACTTTCTTGACTGAGGACGAGAGGATGCAGTGGACTCCAGCAGCTTGTGTCCATCACTAGATTCTTGCTAACACACTTTCTTGACTGAGGACGAGAGGATGCAGTGGACTCCAGCAGCTTTACATTGTGTCCATCGCTAGATTCTTGCTAACACACTTTCTTGACTGAGGACGAGAGGATCAGTGGACTCCAGCAGCTTGTATCCATCGCTAGATTCTTGCTAACACACTTTCTTGACTGAGGACGAGAGGATGCAGTGGACTCCAGCAGCTTGTGTCCATCACTAGATTCTTGCTAACACACTTTCTTGACTGAGGACGAGAGGATACAGTGGACTCCAGCAGCTTGTATCCATCGCTAGATTCTTGCTAACACACTTTCTTGACTGAGGACGAGAGGATGCAGTGGACTCCAGCAGCTTGTATCCATCGCTAGATTCTTGCTAACACACTTTCTTGACTGAGGACGAGAGGATACAGTGGACTCCAGCAGCTTGTATCCATCGCTAGATTCTTGCTAACACACTTTCTTGACTGAGGACGAGAGGATACAGTGGACTCCAGCAGCTTGTATCCATCGCTAGATTCTTGCTAACACACTTTCTTGACTGAGGACGAGAGGATACAGTGGACTCCAGCAGCTTGTATCCATCGCTAGATTCTTGCTAACACACTTTCTTGACTGAGGACGAGAGGATGCAGTGGACTCCAGCAGCTTGTATCCATCGCTAGATTCTTGCTAACACACTTTCTTGACTGAGGACGAGAGGATACAGTGGACTCCAGCAGCTTGTATCCATCGCTAGATTCTTGCTAACACACTTTCTTGACTGAGGACGAGAGACAGAGGATACAGTGGACTCCAGCAGCTTGTATCCATCGCTAGATTCTTGCTAACACACTTTCTTGACTGAGGACGAGAGGATACAGTGGACTCCAGCAGCTTGTATCCATCGCTAGATTCTTGCTAACACACTTTCTTGACTGAGGACGAGAGGATACAGTGGACTCCAGCAGCTTGTATCCATCGCTAGATTCTTGCTAACACACTTTCTTGACTGAGGACGAGAGGATACAGTGGACTCCAGCAGCTTGTATCCATCGCTAGATTCTTGCTAACACACTTTCTTGACTGAGACGACTGAGAGGATACAGTGGACTCCAGCAGCTTGTATCCATCGCTAGATTCTTGCTAACACACTTTCTTGACTGAGGAACAGTGGACCCAGCAGCTGTCCGAGGATACAGTACTGGACTCCAGCAGCTTGTATCCATCGCTAGATTCTTGCTAACACACTTTCTTGACTGAGGACGAGAGGATACAGTGGACTCCAGCAGCTTGTATCCATCGCTAGATTCTTGCTAACACACTTTCTTGACTGAGGACGAGAGGATACAGTGGACTCCAGCAGCTTGTATCCATCGCTAGATTCTTGCTAACACACTTTCTTGACTGAGGACGAGAGGATACAGTGGACTCCAGCAGCTTGTTCGACGGGAGAGGATACAGTGGACTCCAGCAGCTTGTATCCATCGCTAGATTCTTGCTAACACACTTTCTTGACTGAGGACGAGAGGATACAGTGGACTCCAGCAGCTTGTATCCATCGCTAGATTCTTGCTAACACACTTTCTTGACTGAGGACGAGAGGATACAGTGGACTCCAGCAGCTTGTATCCATCGCTAGATTCTTGCTAACACACTTTCTTGACTGAGGACGAGAGGATACAGTGGACTCCAGCAGCTTGTATCCATCGCTAGATTCTTGCTAACACACTTTCTTGACTGAGGACGAGAGGATACAGTGGACTCCAGCAGCTTGTATCCATCGCTAGATTCTTGCTAACACACTTTCTTGACTGAGGACGAGAGGATACAGTGGACTCCAGCAGCTTGTATCCATCGCTAGATTCTTGCTAACACACTTTCTTGACTGAGGACGAGAGGATACAGTGGACTCCAGCAGCTTGTATCCATCGCTAGATTCTTGCTAACACACTTTCTTGACTGAGGACGAGAGGATACAGTGGACTCCAGCAGCTTGTATCCATCGCTAGATTCTTGCTAACACACTTTCTTGACTGAGGACGAGAGGATACAGTGGACTCCAGCAGCTTGTATCCATCGCTAGATTCTTGCTAACACACTTTCTTGACTGAGGACGAGAGGATACAGTGGACTCCAGCAGCTTGTATCCATCGCTAGATTCTTGCTAACACACTTTCTTGACTGAGGACGAGAGGATACAGTGGACTCCAGCAGCTTGTATCCATCGCTAGATTCTTGCTAACACACTTTCTTGACTGAGGACGAGAGGATACAGTGGACTCCAGCAGCTTGTATCCATCGCTAGATTCTTGCTAACACACTTTCTTGACTGAGGACGAGAGGATACAGTGGACTCCAGCAGCTTGTATCCATCGCTAGATTCTTGCTAACACACTTTCTTGACTGAGGACGAGAGGATGCAGTGGACTCCAGCAGCTTGTATCCATCGCTAGATTCTTGCTAACACACTTTCTTGACTGAGGACGAGAGGATACAGTGGACTCCAGCAGCTTGTATCCATCGCTAGATTCTTGCTAACACACTTTCTTGACTGAGGACGAGAGGATGCAGTGGACTCCAGCAGCTTGTATCCATCGCTAGATTCTTGCTAACACACTTTCTTGACTGAGGACGAGAGGATACAGTGGACTCCAGCAGCTTGTATCCATCGCTAGATTCTTGCTAACACACTTTCTTGACTGAGGACTAGAGGATACAGTGGACTCCAGCAGCTTGTATCCATCGCTAGATTCTTGCTAACACTTTCTTGACTGAGGACGAGAGGATACAGTGGACTCCAGCAGCTTGTATCCATCGCTAGATTCTTGCTAACACACTTTCTTGACTGAGGACGAGAGGATACAGTGGACTCCAGCAGACTTTATCCACGACTAGATTCTTGCTAACACACTTTCTTGACTGAGGACAAGAGGATGCAGTGGACTCCAGCAGCTTGTATCCATCGCTAGATTCTTGCTAACACACTTTCTTGACTGAGGACGAGAGGATACAGTGGACTCCAGCAGCTTGTATTCATCGCTAGATTCTTGCTAACACACTTTCTTGACTGAGGACAAGAGGATGCAGTGGACTCCAGCAGCAGTTATCATCTCACGTACCTTTGGATATCTCGGCGTTCTCCGTCAGACCGCCGCACAGGGAGAGCGTGACGTCAGGAAGGTCGCTGGCCGAGTCGGAGAGACACTCGGTGCCGCTGTCGGCGGCGGCGCTGCCCACGGACTGCGGCGACTGAGAACCCGAGTGGATCTCTGAGTCCATCCAGTGCTTGGCGGCCGCTTCAGCCTCGCTGTCCAAGAGTCACAAGAAGCTGTTTTGTCATCATCGAAATAGAAACGTCTTATGGACCCAGAGACTGGTTTGTATTCTGACCTCTTGGGGAAGTATCTCGCCGCCACGTCGGGCTCCAGGACATTGAGGTCGTCGAGGTAGATGTCCTCAGGACCCTGATGCTGGCTCCGCTTCGGGACGCCTGTGAGCAGAGACCACCATCAGAAAGACACACCTCTGCCAAGACCCCGTTTACACCTGAATCTTTATTCGTTTACCAATATTACTGACCTACATTTATCAAGTAGAAAATACTTTTAAATTATTAATTGTTGCTTTTCCTAAAATCAACTACTAGATTTTTTTTATGCAGGAGTGGAGAAGAAAAGGTGCTCCTCCTGCAGAGAGCGACAGATCCTTCAACAGATGTGTGGATCCAGATGGATATCCAGAACATCAACATCAACATTTTGTGGGAAAATATTGAAATGTGTTCAATCATTTTGAGTTATTTTTGCTAACAGATGGACGATGTGAGAGAAACAATCCAGTAGTTGTATTAGAAAAATATAATAAGAATCTCTTCATCAACATTTTCAATCGTCAACCATTATTATTATTCGCCTGCATTTATATCAAAGAAGGGAAACAAAGACTCAAACATTGACCAGTGAATTATAATTGAGAAGATACACATCTTCAATGATGTCCAACATTAGACAAGCTTTATGGTGTTTTTTCTGTTGCTAAAATATACAATTTGAGAATATTTGGCTTATTTGTGGGTTTTTTGTCGTCATGTAGGTGTGAAGAATCCTTCAAAATATTTGTGGATCAAGATGGAACGTCATCAATATTTACTCAACTATTCATATCCTATTGTTAACTTTTCCCAGGAAAAATCTTTGAATCCATTTTTTTCAAAATCCGAATCAGTAATGTTTATAAGCCAAGAGTGACAATGACTAAAATATATCGGAAAATATAAATGTATTACTAAAATATAATAAAAAGATACAAATAAATGAATAAAATATAATAAAAATACAAATCAATGAATGAAATATAATTTAAAAAAAACAAATAAATAAATAAAATGTAATTAAAAATACAAATAAATCAATATAATCTAAAAATAAATGACTAAAATCTAAAAATTAAATACAAATAAATGAATAAAATATAGTAAAAAGATACAAATAAATGAATAAAATATAATACAAATCCAAATAAATAAATAAAATGTAATTAAAAATACAAATAAGTCAATATAATCTAAAAATAAATGACTAAAATCTAAAAATGAAATACAAATAAATGAATAAAATATAATAAAAATACAAATAAATGAATAAAATATAAATTGAAAAATACAAATATATAAAACAAGTTTAAAAGAGAGATTATTAAGAGGCCTATTCAATTATTTTTGCTAACAGATGGAGTTTAAAATAAACTGTTTTAATTTCAAAGAAGAAGAACTTAGTGAAATCAATAAATAAAGGAACTTCAATGACCTTTCTTCTTGGACGGGGAGTCTGAGGTGAGGCTGCTGGCCGGGGTGGACGTCATGGGCTCAGGCTCGCTGCCGCTGACGGGGCTGAGAGAGTCGGTGCCGCTGACCTCCGGGTCCGGGGTCACTGCCGGGTCCGGGGTCACAGCCGGGTCCGGGGTCACAGCCGGGTCCGGGGTCACAGCCGGGCCCGTGGGCGTGCGAGGCTCGGGCTTGACGATGGTGCACATGGAGGACGAGACCTTCTCCACCTCGCTGTCCTCCTCCATGGCTTCGGTGCTGAGGATGACGCGGAAGTGCGTGTTCTCTGACGGCGTGATGGTCACGGTCCTGAGCAGGTCCGGCCGATCCTTCTTGGTCACCTGCGGAGACCAGGGTTTTAGACTCGGTTTTAAGCTCCTGCAGAGGATCCTTCTTACCCTGGTGGTCTCTGGGAACTCCCCCCACGTCCACTGCATGTGAGACTCGGCTCGGAGCAAACTCTCCGACGGCTTCAGCAGCAGCTCGGAGTCGCTCTTGGGAGAATAAGCCTGAGACAGACTGTGACTGAGAGACACGTATTAAAATATGTTAAAACATGTTCATCTGATGGAGAAATGTTAACATCAGTTTGAAACACTTAAAGGTAGTTGAACCACAATCTTGAACACGTGTAAATATGTCCTCAGGTAATCTGTGTAAATTATAGAGATATGGCAAATAAATGAATAAAATATAATAAAAAAATCCAAATAAATAAAATATAATATAAAATCCAAATAAATAAATGATATATTATTAAAGATCCAAATAAATAAATAAAATATAAAATCCAAATAAATAAAATATTATTAAAAATCCAAATAAATGAATAAAATATAATAAAAACCCAAATAAATAAATCAAATGTAATAAAAAAAATCCAAATAAATAAAATATAATATAAAATCCAAATGAATAAATTATATATAATAAAAATCCAAATAAATGAATAAAATATAATAAGAAATATAAATAAATGAATAAAATATAATAAAAAATCCAAATAAATGAATAAAATGTAATAAAAAAATCAAAATAAATGAATAAAATATTATTAAAAATACAAATATAAATAAATAAATATAATACAAATTCCTACTAAATGAATAAAATATTATTTAAAATCCAAATAAATGAATAAAATATAATTAGAAATCCAAATAAATAAATAAAATATAATATAAAATCCAAATAAATAAATAAAATGTAATAAAACAATCCAAATAAATGAATAAAATGTAATGAAAAAAATTCAAAGAAATTAATAACATATTAATACAAATACAAAGAAATGAATGAAATATAATAAGAAATCCGGTTAAATGAATAAAATATTATTAAAAATACAAATAAATGAATAAAATATAATTAGAAATACAAATAAATGAATAAAATATTGTTAAAAATACAAATAAATGAATAAAATATAATACAAATTCCTACTAAATGAATAAAATATTATTTAAAATCCAAATAAATGAATAAAATATAATTAGAAATCCAAATAAATAAATAAAATATAATATAAAATCCAAATAAATAAAATATCATTAAAAATCCAAATAAATAAATAAAATGTAATAAAACAATCCAAATAAATGAATAAAATGTAATGAAAAAAATCCAAAGAAATGAATAACATATTAATACAAATACAAAGAAATGAATAAAATATAATAAGAAATCCGGTTAAATGAATAAAATATTATTAAAAATACAAATAAATGAATAAAGTATAATTAGAAATACAAATAAATGAATAAAATATTATTAAAAATACAAATAAATGAATAAAATATAATACAAATTCCTACTAAATGAATAAAATATTATTTAAAATCCAAATAAATGAATAAAATATAATTAGAAATACAAATAAATGAATAAAATATAATTAGAAATACAAATAAATGAATAAAATATTATTAAAAATACAAATAAATGAATAAAATATAATTAGAAATACAAATAAATGAATAAATTAAAATAAGAAATCCAGATAAATAAAATATTATTAAAAATACGAATAAATGAATAAAATACAATACAAATGTCAAATAAATGAATAAAATATAATATAAAAACTAGATAAATAAATAAATATTATTAAAAATACAAATAAATGAATCAAATACAATAGAAATCCAAATAAACACATTTTAAACTAATTGAACTTTTAAAATACAAAGTGTGGTGACGTCACTAAACTCTTCACACACCTGGCACTCGCCGGCCAGTCTCCGTCAGACATGGCGTAGCCGTCGAGGTTGTGTCGTGATGAGGGTAGTTTGGGGTCGATGTCTCTGAGGGTGGAGATCGAAGGTGACCTGAAACAAATCCACGTGAGCCTCAGCTCGACATGTGTTTCTGTCATCAGATCTACCTGGAGACGTGGACCGCAACCTCTTCGTCGGAGCTCATGTCCATCTCGAAGATCTCCTCGCTCTGTCCGGCGCTGGTGTTAGCGTTAGCAGCATTAGCAGCATTAGCAGCATTAGCAGCGTTAGCAGCTGACATGGGGGGGGTCAGCTCCTCGCGCCGAGGGTCTCCTTTGTGCTTCTTCCTGCGGCGCTTCTTCTTCTTGGTGGTGCCCGGCGTGGGCGCCGGAGGGTCGGGCGGGTCCTCCGGGTCCACCGGGTCGTCCTCCAGGACGTTGGGCGCCCTCTGCTCCACCTCGGAGATCCAGAAGAGGTGGCTGTCGGTGGGGATGGGGGAGGTGGCCAGGTGTGCCGGGACCAGCTGCTGCACGAGGGAAACCTCATCGTCATCCAAACCATAAGATTGATTAAGATGAATTAAGAGGATCATTTATTAACGAGAGTAGAAAAGTATGAAGTGAGAATCATTAACAAGGATTTAATTCTGTTTAAGGGAGAATTTTTTAATCTCTAGTGAAGCTTTTCCTCCCGTTTGAAGATGAATTGATGAAATAATCTTGTGTTCATATGAAGCTTACATTAACCTTAAAGTTTTACCTTACCTTACCTTACCTGATGAATACAACTAGACATTCATCTCCATAATTCAAAGTAATGAAGCATTAGACATAAATTAGACTTGACTTTTTCCAATGACTTTCCTTTTGCAAGAGAAAGACATTTGTTATTCACAGAGTCATCTTCAATTAAGATGCTTTAATTAATTAATAAAAAAAATAAAAAAATGAATAAAATGTAATACAAATATCCAAATAAATAAATAAAATATAATAATAAAAAAATAAATAAAATATAATTAGAAATCCAAATAAATAAATAAAACATAAGAAAAAAAGAAGAATAAAATATAATCAAAAATCCAAATAAATAAAATATAATATAAAATCCAAATACATGAATAAAATATAATAAAAACATACAAATATGACTAAAATATAAAAGAAATACAAACAAATGAATAAAATATGATGAAAAGAATCAAATAAATTAATCAAATATAATAAAAAGATCCAAATAAATAAATAGAAAATCCAAATAAATGAATAAAATATTCAAATAAAATCCAAATAAATAAATGAAATATAATAGAAAATCCAAATAAATGAATAAAATGTAATATAGTTTTTTTCAGTACTTTTTTTGTTCTTTTTATAAGAAAAGTGGTGGAAAAAAGGCAACACGTGGTCATTTATTTAACATAAAATAATTATTTGTATATTTTAATCTAAATTTAAATCATTTTTAAAGTAAATATTAAAACCTGTCCAGTGATATTAAACGCATGAGGCGTATCATAATAAATGTATCACAGTGTCGCCTCAAACACAGTGGTTTGTTTGTGAAGGACTCACGTTCAGTAGCTCAGCTTCTTGGACGAAGAAGGCTTCTCCGTTGTCTCCCAGCTTCATGTGCAGCTCCACGGGTTCTCCGTTCACCTCGATGTCGATCTGAGGAGCAAACGTTGACCTTCAACCTTCACGCATCAGAACATCTCACCATCAATGAAGTTAGAAACCTTTTAAAAACCCAGGATCCTCTGAGGCTCAGAACTGGGACATGTTTCCAGGCCAGAAGCCTCAGAGACTCACAGAGTTTAGTGGCTTCAAGGTCGTCTGCTGCGAGAAGAACTTGATGCAGAGATAGTTTAACGCCAAACAATTACGAAGAAACGACTGTATTCAAAGACAGATCCTGCATCATGAAGAGCTTCATTTGTGGACCTGAAATAAAATATGTGTAGTATTGTCCAGTACTTGACTCTGGTGTTGTGATAGTGTAGTAACAAGTATATATGTGTAGTATTGTCCAGTACTTGACTCTGGTGTTGTGATAGTGTAGTAACAAGTATATATGTGTAGTATTGTCCAGTACTTGACTCTGGTGTTGTGATAGTGTAGTAACAAGTATATATGTGTAGTATTGTCCAGTACTTGACTCTGGTGTTGTGATAGTGTAGTAACAAGTATATATGTGTAGTATTGTCCAGTACTTGATTTTGGTGTTTTAATAGTGTAGTAACAAGTATATATGTGTAGTATTGTCCAGTACTTGACTCTGGTGTTGTGATAGTGTAGTAACAAGTATATATGTGTAGTATTGTCCAGTACTTGACTTTGGTGTCTTGATAGTGTAGTAACAAGTGTATATGTGTAGTATTGTCCAGTACTTGACTCTGGTGTTGTGATAGTGTAGTAACAAGTATATATGTGTAGTATTGTCAGTATTTTTTATATGTTTATTTTTTATATGTAGTAACAAGTATATATGTGTAGTATTGTCCAGTACTTGATTCTGGTGTTGTGATAGTGTAGTAACAAGTATATATGTGTAGTATTGTCCAGTACTTGATTCTGGTGTTGTGATAGTGTAGTAACAAGTATATATGTGTAGTATTGTCCAGTACTTGACTCTGGTGTTGTGATAGTGTAGTTACAAGTATATATGTGTAGTATTGTCCAGTACTTGACTCTGGTGTTGTGATAGTGTAGTAACAAGTATATATGTGTAGTATTGTCCAGTACTTGACTCTGGTGTTGTGATAGTGTAGTAACAAGTATATATGTGTAGTATTGTCCAGTACTTGACTCTGGTGTTGTGATAGTGTAGTAACAAGTATATATGTGTAGTATTGTCCAGTACTTGACTCTGGTGTTGTGATAGTGTAGTAACAAGTATATATGTGTAGTATTGTCCAGTACTTGACTCTGGTGTTGTGATAGTGTAGTAACAAGTATATATGTGTAGTATTGTCCAGTACTTGACTCTGGTGTTGTGATAGTGTAGTAACAAGTATATATGTGTAGTATTATCCAGTACTTGACTCTGGTGTTGTGATAGTGTAGTAACAAGTATATATGTGTAGTATTATCCAGTACTTGACTCTGGTGTTGTGATAGTGTAGTTACAAGTATATACAGTATGTGTAGTATTGTCCAGTACTTGACTCTAGTGCTGTGATAGTGTAGTAACAAGTATATATGTGTAGTATTGTCCAGTACTTGACTCTGGTGTTGTGATAGTGAATGTATCCTCTCGTCCTCAGTCATCACTAGGCATCTCACAGGATTTGTTTTTGTCTTTAGCAGAACAAACGCTGTGAATATTTGCTTGTTAATTGTAAATAAATAAATGAACATCGATACAGTATCATGAAAGAATTTTGCGACATTAAAGTTCATCAATATTTTCTTACACTTCTACAAAAATATCACGTTTGACTGTAAACATGTTGGATGTTAATCCAGCAGAGAGGAGTGAAAACAGACTGAAAGATAAACCAGAGGAAAGAAAGGCTAACAAAAATAAAAAATCATTTTAAATTAATCATTACAGTATATTGGACAAATTAAGTTATTCAAGTAAATAATATTTTCTAACAACACTTAGTAACGACTTCAAACATCAGAAAGTCAAGATACATTTTGTGTAAAAAGAGGAAAAACGGGTTGAAAAAGTGTAACGACAACAAATCAAGAGGAAAATAAATGTAAGAAAATAAGAAAAACATTATCATCTCTATTATTATCTGCTTTTCTTCCGTTTCTCTTTTTTCTATTTCCTGGCAAACGACGACGAGTCGACATGACGTTAAACGACAGACTCTTTATTGGCCGAAGGTTCAATTCCCACTTTGTGCGCTTCGTGGTTCGACCTCAAAAGAAAAGGTTTGTCGAGTCATTTGCTGAAGTGTGTATTTATGAGGATCACATGACTGAGCTCTGGTTACATGAATAAGCGGTTACACAACACTGGCTTTGCTTCGCTTGTTCTCTTCCTCTTCTTCCTCTTCCTCTTCTTCTTCCTCTTCTTCTTCCCACGCATTCAAGTTGTAGGGCTGTTGCCATGGAAACCGCTCATTCATTCCTCCTCTCCGGACCATCAGCATTCAGGGTTCGGTGCTGAGGCGGCGTCGACCCCACGAACCATCGCTCGGTTCTTCACCCGGAGCAGATCGTCCGGGTTTGGAAGCGAAGGAACGTGAGTTCAGAGAGACGGAGGGAGAACTTGATTCGGTGAACAATGGCGAGCTGATGGAAACACAGCTTCCAGGAAAAATCCCCGACGTTGTGGGTGAAAAAATGCCTGGAATTCTTGTGATCCCGACTTTTGTTTACCTTCGACGACGAGCTCCGAGCTTCACGTGAAAACAATCACGTCTTGGACACATTTGAACACGTTCTTCTCGCACAGATTGAAGCTTCGTTTTGATGTTTTTGACCGAGAAGATCCAACGAACGACTGCGATTGACGACGAGAGGCCGAACGTTAAGAATAACTGGATCGACGCTGAGTCACGACGTCATTTTGAATCAAATCAACGGAAAAATGTCCAACATAGAGAAATAAACTTTTATTATCTTCTTAATTTAATCAGCGTTTGTTTTATCTTCTTTCGTACGTACAATTCTAAAAGTCGTGTTTTTATTATGTCTGGTATTTTCACCTCTTTGTGTGTAAGAAAAACTAATAAATGAAGTGAAAAAAATGCTTGAAAACATAAATAAATACTCACTTGGAATGGATTCATACCAGTCGTAACTTTTGTCAATAGTCAGTCGTACTTGAAAATATACACAGAATTTATCTTTGACTTTTAGTGACTCCTTGTTTTGGAATAAAGATAACATAGAAAAGAATAAAACACAATAATATGGAAACAAAGTGCAAATGTCATCTGGAAATCTACACTTTATCATATAATTGATAATAATAATAACATTTTAATCGACTCGTACTGAAACACGCGTCAGATGTTTTTTCTCTAAATCAAAGTAGATAATTGTTGATATTTTAAACTATAAACACGTCAGTGCTTAAGATAAGAAGCAGATATCATGGACGGTATCACCAGACTTAAAGTACCCATTAATGAAAGGGACAGTTTGGTTCATGTATCTATAATCTAATCCTGGGTCACCGTACGTTATATTTCGATCGCTTTTCAGGACCATTTTAGAAGTCACTGAATTTCTAGAGGCATCTTGTGATTCTTTTAACAGCTTCCGATGTCAACTGTATCCTCTCGTCCTCAGTCATGGCCAGGGAATTAGCAGGATTCAGTCCCCGATTCTCTGAGACTCCTGTGTTTGTCTCAGTGTTATCTTGATCTTTTAAGTATATATTTTATTGGTTATTTTTCGATTGTTTACGCGCTTTATGACCCTGGTCTTACTTACTTCATTTACTTTAGCTACTTTCAGAGGACGTAATGACTTCTGCCATCTAGAGGCCGGAAGTTTAATTGCAACACATAATAATAATAATAATCTCTATTTATATAGCGCCTTTCTAGACCAGGGTCACAAAGCGCTTTGACAGCCATTCACACATACTGATGGGAGTAGGCTGCACCACACCCGAATCTCCCATCAGGAGCAATCAGGGTAAAGTGTCTTGCTCAGGGACACAATGACACAAGCTTGTCAGGAGCTGGGATTGAACCTGCAACCTTTTGGACTGCAGGCACCCACTCTACCATCTGAGCTATGACACCCCACATAGATGAACAAAGGCCTTGAAAATGGCAGGTCAAATGAAAAATGTATTTATGTAGTTATTTTAAATTTTAACACACTGTATTGAAATATAAACCATGAAAGAAATATGATAAAACATTTCATTTGAATTTCTTTACCATATTTCTCTTATGGTTTATATTTATACTTCAAATCAATACACCGAGATATATATATGTATATATATATATGTCACAGTACAGATTGGAATCCAGTACAATCTACAATCTGTACTAGTAGGATTCCAGATCCTACTGGATTCCAATCTGTACTGTGACACACAGACATATACATATATACACATATATATATATATACACATATACACATATACATATACATATATACATATATATATACACACATATATATATACACATATATATATATATACACATACATATATATATATACACACACATATATATACATACACATATATATATATACACATATATATATATATACATACATATATATATACATACATATATATATACATACATATATACATACATACATATATATATACATACATATATACATACATACATATATATATACATACATATATACATACATACATATATATATATACATACATATATACATATATATATATATATATATATTTTTTTTCTTACAGCCTTAGTTTAGTAAACTTAAAATATGTTCGCTACCACGGTTCTAAGAAGGCGCACGAGCATCATCGGTTCAAAACAAATCAACGTTAAAACCTTCAAAACCTGGAATTTCAGAACAAAACTCAAGGTTTACTTTCCCACGAGCGACATCTCGTCGTGACCTCAGACAAGCGTGACCTCGACGACCTCTCGGCGGCGACAGGAAGCAGGAAACTCACCACCTTCTCTTTGGAGCGCAGGACGCCCAGCTTGCCGAAGCGCACGTGGAAGGGCGAGCACTGGTACGAGCCGTCCCTCTGCCGGACCACCACCACGTCGATGCAGCCCGACAGCGTGGCCTGGTTGATGCCCTTGTACAGCTCCTTGACGGTGACCAGCACCTGACCCGCCAGCTGACCCACGTAGTTCATGGTGAGCACCTGAGGAGAGACTCGCCGTCACCGAGCGTCGTGTTTGTCCTCGACACACAACACTGACACACACACACACACACGGTTCCTGTTACACAATCCTCCGAGCAAACACGACGCTTGGAAAACAAAACACAATGTTTTGAGGCTTCGGTTAAAATCCAGGACTTGAGTCCAGTTGAAGAAGACCTTGACAGGGAGGGCCCGGGGGCCATATGTGGCCCCTTGACTGCATTCACGCGGCCCTCAGTTCAGATTTAAGCTTTACAACGAATGTGAAAATATTTTAATTATTCATTACAACTACATTCTTAATATAACTTTGGTTTTTGGACTTTTTGATTTTTCTTGCTTTTCAATTGAAGTATTTATTAGAGACAAAACTTTTTTTTAAAAGCAAATTTACA
Organism: Callionymus lyra; assembly: GCA_016630915.1. Taxonomy (NCBI): domain Eukaryota; kingdom Metazoa; phylum Chordata; class Actinopteri; order Syngnathiformes; family Callionymidae; genus Callionymus; species Callionymus lyra. The sequence continues at coordinate 20,694,511 of JACEEU010000706.1, forward strand.
AGTTTTGTCAATAGTTTAATGAAATATGTTGGTATTTTAAGGTCAAATGTTTGTTGTACTTTTTGAAAAACATTTGAAAAAAAACTGCAGTAAAGAAAACAATTATTTAAAAGTAGATTTACACATTTTGACAATATTTTTATTATTTAAATGGAAGTATTTTAATATATTGTTCTTTTTGAAAGACGACTATGAAAACAAACAAACATTTATTTTAAACTTTTTGTCAAATTATATTTAAAAAAAAATGTATTGTTTAAATATTCACTACATCTCAACTCTCAAAATATCTTGTTTTTTTTCGGACTAAATTTTCACATTTTTATTTTTTGCTTTTCAATTTCAACTTGCATTTGTGAGCATTTACTGAAAGACAAGTGATTTGAAAAAGAAAACAGAGTCAAAAAGAGAACATTTGATTCATACTTTTTTACCAAATTCTTTTTAAACGACAATCTTTAAGAAAACTGTGTTTTGTACTTTTTTGATGATATTTTTGTCAAGAACTTGAAAGAAACTGAAGAAAAATAAACAATTATTTAATTTACATTTTTTGTTAATGGTTTTATTATTTATATTAAGCATCTTAAACTAAATTGTTATTTTACCAAAAAGTATTTTGAGAGACAAGAACAGAAAAAATAAACTTTTTTTAAAATCTTATTTTCTTGACATTGTTCTTGTTTAAAGGTTTTCTTTTTTAAGTTAAGTCAAGTTAAAAGTTTATCGTTCTTTAAGTGATGAATTCTTGAGCGACAAGAAATAAAAAACACATTTTTTAAAATTAGTTTTCAACTTTTTGTCAAAGGTTTTATGATTTATTTACATAACTTTAAGTCAAACTATAAGAAACTTTGTCATGTCCTCACCTAAAGCATATTTTTCTATAATGTCCTTGACATTTATTGTTGTTTTTCTTCCACCATAACACCCAACCCTTAAGATTGGCGGGACCCCTGTGACCTCCCCCCCCCACCTCCCACGGACCTCCCGTGACCTCCTGTGACCTCCCGTGACCTCCCGTGACCTCCTGTGACCTCCTGTGACCTCCTGTGACCTCCCGTGATCTCCCGTGACCTCCCGTGACCTCCCATGACCTCCTCCGACAACAAACTCCCTCCATCTGACCTCAAACAACACCGGGACCTCCCATGACCTCACCTGTGACCTCCCGTGACCTCCTGTGACCCCCTGTGACCACCCGTGACCTCCTGTGACCTCCCTGTGACCTCCTGTGACCTCCCGTGACCTCCCGTGACCTCCCGTGACCTCCTGTGACATGTATCTACGACTATCTCCAACGCTCGAGCAACAACACGGTCATATAAATCTCTCCTGGATTCGTCATCTTCAGCAACATCTACACGTCCGGTCAGCTGACCGCGGCTGGGTGGCGGTTGATAAGGAAGAGGCTGCGACGGAATGTTTTTCCGTTGATAAGACGGAGAACGACACACGCGTGTGCGACGCAATCGCAGCGGCGTGTGTGCGTGTGCGTGACTCGACAAACTCTGTGTCAGTCGTTGAGCTGAACTTGTGTTGATTCTTCTGTTGAACTTGACTCACTGAACGACTCACATCCTGGACGAGTCGAGGCAGGAAACACATGTTTGCGTGAGAAAAACTAGACAAATATAGATTTACTTGTACTTTAGATGAACTTACACATCAACCACTGATCATGTAGTAAATATTGTTCTCTTCAAGACGCAGTAACTTCTCATCATGACCATGTTTTACACTTATTACTTTATAAAGTTACCCTGAAATCTGGACGAACGAGAGGTTACGAGAGTCCATTATGATGTAATAATGGCTTCACTCCTCCTCCAGCTATAATCACGCTTTGTTTGTACAACGAGTCCATCGGAGGTGGAGACCATTGACGTCGCGCTGTGACGAACCTCCATGATTGACCAATCACAGCAGAGTGGGTGTGGTTATGGTCAACAAGATTTCATCTCCAGAAAAACTAAGTGTTGTCAGTGGGCGGAGCTTAAGATCATTTTCTGATGTCAATATTTCAATGAGAAGAGTTTTCCAGTTCACACAACAACACACAACACACTGATGATACAATAGAGTCAAACATCACAACAACACACACACTGATGATACAATAGAGTCAAACATCACAACAACACACACTGATGATACAATAGAGTCAGTCAAACATCACAACACACACACACTGATGATACAATAGAGTCAAACGTCAAACACAACAACACACACACTGATGATACAATAGAGTCAAACACACAACACACACACACTGATGATACAATAGAGTCAAACATCACAACAACACACACACTGATGATACAATAGAGTCAAACATCACAACAACACACACTGATGATACAATAGAGTCAAACATCACAACAACACACACAAGCTGATGATACAATAGAGTCACACATCACAACAACACACACACACTGATGATACAATAGAGTCAAACATCACAACAACACACACTGATGATACAATAGAGTCAAACATCACAACAACACACTGATGATACAATAGAGTCAAACATCAAAACAACACACACTGACATCACCACTGATAGATACAATAGAGCAACGAAACAACAACACACACTGATGATACAATAGAGTCAAACATCACAACAACACACACACTGATGATACAATAGAGTCAAACATCACAACAACACACACTGATGATACAATAGAGTCCAACAACACAACAACACACACACTGATGATACAATAGAGTCAAACATCACAACAACACACACTGATGATACAATAGAGTCCAACGAAACAACAACACACACTGATAATACAATAGAGTCCAGCGACATAACAACACACACACACACACACACACTGATGAAACAATAGAGTCCAGCGACATAACAACACACACACACACACACTGATGAAACAATGGAGTCCAAAAAATTAGTAGTTTTTTGTTTGTTTGTTCATTTTAAAAATGAAAACAAACGACAGAATATTTGTCCGTATTTAAATGTTTGTTAATACAGATCAAATGAAGTATTTAAATACGTCTGAGGCAAGTATTTAAACTTCCTTTAAATACATGTTATTGAAAAACTATCACGTTTGGGAACTGAACGAATGATGGATTAAAATGAATTATTAATAATATACATTAATTGTTATGACGACAAACACACTCGTCCTCCTCAGACGCTTTTGAATCGGTTCACGAAACAAGGAAAGACTTGTTACATTAAAAAGTTCAAGTCGTAACAAAATGTTCTTCTTAGTCGATTAGTTTCAGTTTTTAATGCCTTCAGTTGGTTTTTCCTAAAGCGTTCTTTAAATATAAATAACTTTCTTCTTCTTACTTGACGATCGTCTGCTCTTTTTTGGTCAAAAGTATTGACAAAGTATCAATACTTATATGTATTTAGTTTCACCTCATTCATCCTCAAAATATTGTTTTTTAATTTTCTGCACTTTAAACGTTAAGCTTGTTCTTAAAGTTACATGTTTTGTGGTTTTAATTATAAATATTTATATTTATTTGGTCTGTTCATTGTATAAAAACAAGTTAATTTAAAAAAGTAGCAGTATAAGTAGTAGTAGAATTAGTAGAACAAGTATAAGTAGTAAAATTAGTCGTAAAAGTAGAAGTAGAAGTAGTAGTAGAATTAGCAGTAGATTTTTAATCAAGATATTCAAAGAGTAAGTTCTCTCATGATAATTTTCTAAACTTTGTTCAGTGGAAACTATTCTCAAACACACACACACACACAGACACACACACACACTGACTGATTCATCGGGTGGCAACAGATCATTATGGGATGTTCGTGAACATCCAGGTTTGTTTTGTTTTTTTCCATTGAGACACAAAACGTTCTCTGCAGCTCGACCAGAGCGTGGGTCGTGTTACATTCAGGGACAGTAAGGAAACCACGATGACGCGAGACCTAAAGTGTATTAATAAACACAAACACTCCTAAAGTGTATTAACAAACACAAACACTCTTTATTGTCAATGAAGCGGATCCTTCAGGGTTCAGGGTCAATAACCGCACCGTCACCGTTAGATAACAAGTATGTGCTGAGCCAGGAGGTAAATAAAACTATCAAGTTCAGTTGATACTGTTCTCTTTATGATCAGTTACATATTAATATAAAACTTTAAAACCTTCAATCACGAGACAAAAACATGTTTAGAAACAATGAATACTATGACTAAACACTCAGTGAAATCATAAACAAACATTATTAGAAGTATATCTCGCTTCATTCTCTTACAAACATGTAAGTTTAAATATATATAATTATATTTTAAAGTTCGAATAAAACTGTATATTGTTTGTTTACATCCGGACAAGCCGAGTCGCCCGGACAGTCAATAGATATATTCAAAGATAAATACACGAAGGATGTATTTTTAAAAATCAAATTAAATAGTTTTAGAGAAAATATTGGTTAAAAAAAATAAATAGACTCTAATATAAATAAATGAAGGGACGCGGCTGGCCTCTAGAGGGCGCCATCTTTGGTACGTTTGAATAAAAATAACCGACAAACCATCACCAGTCCGCGAATGACGCTCGTAAATCCCAGAAACGTGTCGCACAAACGAGAGGTTCTTCACGTTGTCACTCGTTGGATTGTTTATATTTTGGATTTAAAAGCCGCTACGTGCGCGCATTGAAAGACGTCTTCGGGGTTAGCTGAACGTGTTAGCCACCGCCGATGCTAACGATGGGATGCAGACACGGACGCGACTGAAATGACACAAACTCTCCATATTCACCTTCTGTTCGCAGCCACGCGGCGCCGTCGAGCAGCGACGAGGATTGTCGTCAGTCTTCTGCCATTTTTCCAGCCGCGAAAAGTCCTTAAAAATCCCCCTGACGTGTCCGACGCTGGACCATAGTGGCGCTGTGATGGTGCGCGCGCGCAGTCCGCCCCGGAGGAGTTCTGTCCGAACCCCTCTCTGACGTAAGGAAAACGTGTTATACTATGCGCACGATTAAATCAAATATACTATTTATTTTTACACTAAAATAGTTAATTCACACGTGCGATATTGGATACGATGTTGATATTAATTACTGTAATTAATTAACGCGAACTTAAACAAGTTAGTCAGAAAATCGGTTTTTTTTTTACGTGAATCTCTCTGTGAACTAAATAATTATTATCTTAATCGTTAAAATAAATTAAAATTGTTCTTTTTTTTTCTTTTCAAATAGTATTATATATATTTCTGTCAAAAATATTTCGAGGCAAAGTGCGCGTCATCTGAAGCGGGTTTTTGTTGATTCGAAGTTTCCGCTGCTCTGACCTTTGACCTCGACGACTCATGATCCAGTTAGATTATCGATCATGATTTCCAAGAAATGCCCAGTTTAATCTACAACAAGAGGTCGTGACGTCACGACCTGACTGACTCACGTGACTCTTATTCCCAGTGGAAAAAACGGAAGTAAAGTAAAGTAAAGTTTTAGTTCCTAGTGAAGGTAGAGAAGAAGAAAAAAAAATCAAGGTCGCTGAAGCACTTTTTATTCCAGGAGAGTCAAAAAACCACAAACCAGGAACTTTCTTTTACCACAAAATGTCCGTTTTTGAACCAGAAATATGACATTCTTGACTCGTCTTCCTCTTTTAATTCCTTCTCTCTCTCTGGCTCCGTGAGACCTGGACGAACCTGCTGTAAACTCCCTCAAGTGTTGACAGAACAGACACTTGTATTTACACATAAAAGCAACAAAGCTGTAAAACAAACTTCTTTTTTTTTTTTCTCAATGAAAGAGTTGATTTATTTTTTCAAACTCACTTCCTCTAGTCGTGTCGCAACACTTGACCTTTGACACGACCTTTGGCGAGGAGGAACCCGAGCGGCTCGTCATCGTCGTCGTCGTCCACCAGGGGGCGCTCTAGTCCTTCTTCTCCTCCTCCTCGGGGTTGTAGACGCTGACGGTGAAGGCGCCGGCCTCCTCGCCGTACTTGTTCCTCACCATCAGCGCGTACTTGCCGGAGTCGGCGGTGGTGACGGCGTCGATGGCGATGCTGGCGAACTTGGCGTGTTCGAACTTCAGCGTGTAGTGAGCGTCGGACACGATGGGCTTGTCGTTCTTCACCCACCAGACCTCCGGCGCCGGCTCACCCCACACGTTGCCCGTCAGGTTCAGGGACTGTGGGAAGGGGAGACGGAGGGGTCAGGGGTCAGGGGTCAGAGGTCAGAGGTCGAGCGAGATTGGGGGGTTTACCTTGCCCTCCTGGATGGCGACCACGTCTGGCAACCCACCGATCACGCGGGCGCGGTCTAGACAGGAAGTGAGCGAGTGGAGAGGAAAGAGTTCAACCGTCAGCAAGAAAACACGTTTGAAGACGAGAATAACATCCGATGAATCTATGGTGATGTGAAAGTATTTGACGAAGTACTCGACAAGTACTCAAAAGTACGAATGAAACGTCTACACCATCACGTGAAGAACGACTGACGTGAAGACGTTCAAATGAAGTGAAGAAGGTTGAGAAGAAGAAGAAAAGAAGAAAAGGAAGAAAAAGGGAAAAGTTGAATAAGTAGTAAAAGTAAACATAGAATTAAAAGTACAATTATTAGAAGTAAAAGTAGTAGTATAATAAGTAGTAAAAGCAGTAGTAGAATTAGTAGTAAAAGTAGAAGTAAAAGTAGTAGTAGGATTAGTAGTACAAGTAAAAGTAGTAAAAGTAGTACTAGAATTAGTAGTAAAAGTATTAGTAGAATTAGTAGTACAAGTATAAGTAGTAAAGGTAGTAGTGAATTAGTAGTAAAAGTAGTAGTAGAATTAGTAGTACAAGTATAAGTAGTAAAGGTAGTAGTGAATTAGTAGTAAAAGTAGTAGTAGAATTAGTAGTACAAGTAAAAGTAGTAAAAGTACTACTAGAATTAGTAGTAAAAGTAGTAGTAGAATTAGTAGTACAAGTAAAAGTAGTACTAGAATTAGGAGTAAAAGTAGTAGTAGGATTAGTAGTACAAGTAAAAGTAGTAAAAGTAGTACTAGAATTAGTAGTAAAAGTAGTAGCAGAATTAGTAGTACAAGTACAAGTATAAGTAGTAGTAGAATAAGAAGAAAATTAGAAGTAGAATTAGTCGTAACAGCACAAGTATAAGTAGTAGTATACTTATTAGTACAAGTATAAGTAGTAAAGGTAGTAGTGAATTAGTAGTAAAAGTAGTAGTAGAATTAGTAGAACACGTACAAGTATAAGTAGTAGTAGAATTATTAGTACAAGGATAAGTAGTAAGACTAGTAGTATTATAAGTAGTAAAGGTATAATAGAAGAAGTAGTAGTATAAGTAGTAAAGGTAGAAGTAGAAGTAGTAGTATAAGTAGTAAATGTATAAGTAGTAGTAGTAGACAAGTAAGTAGACAAAAGTGTTTCTAAAGTTGATCAAGTGTAATATTTGTGTAGTATTCTCTAAACATACATGACATTATAAACTTTAAGTTAGTTACTTTAAAAAGTCAATATTGTTTCATTCAAAGTGACCTTAAACTGTGAAAGTAGCTCAAATATTTAGAAATACACGATAAATATGTAAAAGATGTTTTTACTACATTTAAAAAAGACTCTAAATAAAGACGTCTCTGAGTGACAAGCTGTGTGTCAGTACACAGTTTTACTGAGTTTGTGTTTTTAAATACATGAGTTTGAAGTATAAGAGTCAAGAAGTAGTTTCTGGACGAACATGTTCTGGAAGTTAAAATATACTTTTAAATATTCTCAAGATTATTATCCACTGGAATGAAGTGATTACAAACTATTTTATCCCTTGTCTTGTCTCTGGGTCAAGGTGACCCGGAGGTCCGAGAACAAACGTGTTTGTGGTATCCCTTGTGTTGTCTCTGGGTCAAGGTGACCATGAGGCTCGAAAACAAATGTGTTTGTGGTATCCCTTGTGTTGTCTCTGAGTCAGGGTTACCCGGAGGCTTAAAAACAAATGTGTTTGTGGTATCCCTTGTGTTGTCTCTGGGTCAAGGTGGCCCAGAGGCCCGAGAACAAACGTGTTTGTGGTATCCCTTGTGTTGTCTCTGGGTCAAAGGTGAAAGTCCTCCTTGACTTCCATAAATACATATGCAGTGGTGGAGGTCGTTGACCTCTGGAAGGAACCGTCACTCACTTCTCTCAGCGATGGCCGCCGCCCTGACGAGGAGATGGAGAGACATGTCAGAGAAGGTCACATGACAGGAAGTGTGTTCTGATGGATCAAATATAGACGCAGGAAGTTGAAGGTCGTGGACTCACTTGAGTCTCTGGAATTCTTCAAACGCCTCCTCCCAGGCTGAGGAGCAGAGGTCGGGGTTAAAGGGAGAAGGTCAGAGAGTCAAGGTCGCTCACCTCGTCCGGACAGATCGAAGACGCGCTTCACGCCGTCCTTGCCGTCGAACACGTCGATGGTGTATTTTCCCTTGTCCTTCTCTGTGGGCTCGTTGATCTGCAGCCACAGCTGCTCACCTGTCACACCTGGCTTCACGCGCTCGGAGGACGCCATCTTGGCGTCTCTGATGGAGACGAAGAGTCATGACACGTTTGATTGACACGTTTGATCGACACGTTTGATTGACATGTTTGATCGACATGTTTGATTGAATAGAACGACTTTTGATCGTCCATGAGCTTCAAACACTGATTTATACTGTGATCGTTATTATTATTATTATTGTTATTATTATTATTATTATTATTGTTATTATTATTATTATTATTATTATTGTTATTGTTATTATTATTATTATTATTATTATTATTATTATTTTATTATAGTATTTATTAGTATTGTTATGATAATTGTATTATTATATTATTATTATTATTAGTATTAGTATTGTTATTGTTATTATTATTATTATTATTATTATTATTATTATTATTATGTTCAGACTGAGATTTATTAAACATCATCTTCAGCATATAAATTAAAAATAATACATTTATTTGTAAATATATTTAAGAATATATTTATAAATATATTTGTATTTTTTTTTTAAATATTCATGAATACATTTTTAAAGAAAGAGTAATTTATTTGTAAATATATTTAAGAATATATTTAAAAAACAAAATATAATTTATTTATGATATATATATAAGTAAATATATTTAAAAACAAAATATAATTTATTTATAATATATATATAAGTAAATATATTTAAAAACAAAATGTAATTTATTTGTAAATACATTCTTAAATATATTTAAAAACAAAATGTAATTTATTTGTAAATACATTCTTAAATATATTTAAAAACAAAATGTAATTTATTTGTAAATATACTTGTAAATATATTTACAAATAAATTACTCTTTCTTTAAAAATATATTTATGAATATTTAAAAAAAATAAATTACAAATATATTTATAAATATATTTAAGAATATATTTACAAATAAATTACAAATAAATTACTTTAAAAAATATATATATATATTTAAGAATGTATTTACAAATAAATTACTTTTAAAAATATATATATATTTAAGAATGTATTTACAAATAAATTACTTTTAAAAATATATATATATTTAAGAATGTATTTTCAAATAAATTACAAATATATTTAAAAATATATATTAAACAAATTCTTAAATATATTTTTAAATATCTGTGGATTAGAGTTAATCGGTTTTAATACACCTTAAAAAAGTTACTTACATTTTTTTTTTAAATCCTGTTTTACAAAAATTTCTGAAAAATATATTTTAAATGTCTAAAAAATAAAAAACTCGCAGTAAAAACCTCTTCCGTGTTTCAGTGATGGAGCGACAACAGGAAGTGAAAGTGAATCTTCCTTCAAAACTGACTCAACCTCTGATGTTTCTGTGATTGATTTGATTGTAAACTGTCGTCATGACAACATGGTACTTGTTTCAAAAACACAATAATGTTCATGTACTGGTTCGTACTTGTACAACCAGCTGACGCGCTGCTCCTCGTTGTAGTACGTGACCTCGGAGTACAGGACGATGCCGTGTTCGCTGCTCACGACCTTGACCTCCGTGGAGGAGTTTGCTGCGACACATGTTGTCGTTAGAGATTGAACACGCGTGTGCGGAGGTCGACTCACCGATGACCCTGAACAGCTCGTTCATCACCGCCTGGTAGCCTGAGGAAACAACAGTGGATTCATTGACATTTGAAACCTCATTTTTCATTGAAATATTCTTGTTTTTTTTAAGTATTTTTCAAAATATATAATGTAAATAAATCTTTTCTATATTGAAAGGTTTTTAGAAAAAACATTTTTTATCCAATAATTGTTATATTTAAAATTCCTTTTTTTTTAAATTGATATTATATATCAAATATATTATATATATAGTTTTTAATCCAATATTTAATTCGTAGCCTTTAAAAAATCAACATAAAATGTTGATATAATGAATTACATTTTTCACAGTTTATTACATTATAACATTTATAACATTTTTATATGATTTTTTCTTAAAATTTTTTACAGTTTATTATTATAATTTAATGTCAATATTATTAATTATTGCAAAATTCAAATAAAAACAAAATCAACAATTAATATAAAACAATTGAAGAATGTAATAGTAAACAAAAAAATAATTGCTTAAAAAACATTAAATACTCCAATTAATTTTATTTACTAATTAAAATATATAATTTCTACATTATATGTTGAAAATATTTTAGTTTTTTAAACCATTAAATTCTGAATAATTGAATAATTTCAAAATAATTTATTTTTTGTTTCTTTTCCTTAATAAAATTGTTTGAAAAAAAACAATATAAAAATTATAGAATTTAAATATATATATAAAAAAAGTGAATTGCTTAAAAAAACACTGAAATAGTTAAGAATTGTTTTAAATAAATGGTTTAAAAAACTAAATGTAACCTTTAATGTAGAAATTATATAATTGAATTAGTAAAAAATAGTAATTGCCCAAAAAAAAAAAATAATTGAAAGTAATCAATGTTTTTCCAGCAATTAAGTTATTATTATATAATTAATTAAAATTCTTTCTTTTTTTTTAACATTAAAGGTTGAATTTATTTTTATTTAAAAAAACAAACAATTTATTTAAAAAAAATTCAAAATTATTTCTTTAATTTATTTAATTAAATGGTTTGAAAAATAAAATAAAATAATTAAAAAATAGAATAGAAAATAGAATAGAAAAGCTTTATTCATCCCCAGAGTGGAATCACACTTTCACAACAGCGCAGTTGAAAAAAATAAAGTGCAAAAAAAAGAAATAATAAAAGAGATAATACAAAATAAAATAAAAACGATCTTAAGAATATACAAATTATTTACAAAATTAGAAATATGACACTATTAACAAAATAAAATAGAATAAAAATAAAATAAAATAGAAATAAAAAACGGAAAAAAAATAAAATAAAAAACACACAAGAAGAAAAACACACTACGGATTAGCATCAGGATATTTAAAGTAGAGAGTTAAATATCCTGATTTTTAAAAAGTAATTGAGTAACAATAATAAATATTAAATAATAAATAAATAATAATAAATAATGAGTAACAATGGAATATAAAACATGGCGTCTCTTCACCTGCATCCGTGAGGTCGAAGCGACTCGTGTCTCGTCCTCGGTCGTCCTGCAGGAAAACCTCGTAAATGCCGGCGTCCGCCCTGGAGATCTGGAAGGTTTGGACTCGAGTTAGCGTTGGTTCTGCAGCATCGGCGTCAACAACAACAACAACAACAACAACAACAACAACAACAATAACAACAACAGCAGAAAAAAGCCAGAGCTTTTCTCGGGCCCAGGATGCTTTGGGCCTGAACGTGAATCATAGGCGAGAACTTATGTCCAGACTTTGGCTCTCGGCGTCGCAGCAGCGTCGTCGACCGGCGGCTTTTTTCTCTCTCGCTCTCTCAGTTTGTCCTGCTTATTAACCCACTGTGGATCAGACAGACGACAGATTAGACGGAGCCAGGAGTGGCGATGAACAGGCCGTCCCTCCGAACATGCGCCGTCCCTCCGAACATGCGCCGTCCCTCCCCTCGGTCAGTGATGGTCACGTGACGAGAGAGTGTTAATGATGGAGATGATGAGGCGCACGAGTCGCAGGTGACGACGGTGAGAACCAGAGCCGTCGAGAGTCACTTGTAGATCCGAAGAAATCCATCTGGATCCTTCAGTTTTATTCATTTAAATGGTTTTTAAAAAATAAATCGAAATTAATTCAACCTTTTATGTAGAAATTGTATAATTTAATTATTTAAAAAATATTCATTGCTTAAAAAACATTCAAATAAAAAACAAAACTTTTGAAATGTTCAATTTTCTTAATTAAATGGTATAACAAATAAAATTAATTCAACCTTTAATATAGAAATTATAGATTTAATTATTAAAAATATATTAATTGCTTAAAAAACATTCAAATAAAAAACAAAACTTTTGAAATGTTCAATTTTCTTAATTAAATGGTATAACAAATACAATTAATTCAACCTTTAATATAGAAATTATAGAATTTAATTATTTAAAAAATATTAATTGCTTAAAAAACATTCAAATAAAAAACAAAACTTTTGAAATGTTCAATTTTCTTAATTAAATGGTATAACAAATACAATTAATTCAACCTTTAAAATAGAAATTATAGATTTAATTATTAAAAATATATTAATTGCTTAAAAAACATTCAAATAAAAAACAAAACTTTTGAAATGTTCAATTTTCTTAATTAAATGGTATAACAAATACAATTAATTCAACCTTTAATATAGAAATTATAGAATTTAATTATTAAAAATATATTAATTGCTTAAAAAACATTCAAATAAAAAACAAAACTTTTGAAATGTTCAATTTTCTTAATTAAATGGTATAACAAATACAATTAATTCAACTTTTAATATAGAAATTATAGAATTTAATTATTAAAAATATATTAATTGCTTAAGAAAACATTGTTATAAAAAAATAAAAAAAAACAAACAATTTTCTTAATTAAATGTTTGTCTTTTAAAGAAAATTGAAATTAATTCAACCTTTGATATAAAAATGATGGAATTTAATTATTAAAAAAATGTGAGTTGCTTGAAAAAACATTAAAATATTTAAGATTTTTTTTTAATTAAATGGTTTAAAAAACAAAAATATATTCAACCTTTAATGTAGAAATTACATAATTTAATATGTAAAAAATATTAATTGCTTAAAAAACATTCAAATAAAAAACAAAAACTTTTGAAATGTTCAATTTTCTTAATTAAATGGTATAACAAATAAAATGAATTCAACCTTTAAAATAGAAATTATAGATTTAATTATTAAAAATATATTAATTGCTTAAGAAAACATTGTTATAAAAACAAATAAAAAAAACAATTTTCTTAATTAAATGTTTGTTTTTTAAAGAAAATCTAAATAAATTCAACCTTTGATATAAAAATGATGGAATTTAATTATTCAAAAAATGTGAGTTGCTTGAAAAAACATTAAAATATTTAAAATATTTTTAAATTAAATGGTTTAAAAAAACAAAAATATAATTCAACCTTTAATGTAGAAATTACATAATTTAATATGTAAAAAAAATTGATTTTTAAAAAAACATTTTAAAAAAAAAAAAATGAAATGTTCAATTTTCTTAATTAAATGGTATAAAAAATACAATTAAACAAAATTTTAAAATATTTAAGAATTTTTTAATTAAATGGTTTAAAAAATTCAACAAAAACTTAATTAAATTTAAAAAATTTAATAAAAAACAAAAATTTTGAAAAGGTTCAATTTTCTTAATTAAATGGTATATAAAATTAGAATATTTTTAATTAAATGGTTTAAAACTAAAATTAATTCAACCTTTAATGTAGAAATTATAGAATTTAATTAATAAAAAATATATTAATTGCTTAAGAAAACATTGTTATAAAAAAAAAAAAAAATTTTTTTTTTCAATTTTCTTAATTAAATGTTTGTTTTTTAAAGAAAATCGAAATTAATTCAACCTTTGATATAAAAATGATGGAATTTAATTATTAAAAAAATGTGAGTTGCTTGAAAAAACATTAAAATATTTAAGATTTTTTTTAATTAAATGGTTTAAAAAACAAAAATATATTCAACCTTTAATGTAGAAATTACATAATTTAATATGTAAAAAATATGAATTGCTTAAAAAACATTCAAATAAAAAACAAAACTTTTGAAATATTCAATTTTCTTAATTAAATGGTATAACAAATACAATTAATTCAACCTTTAATATAGAAATTATAGAATTTAATTATTTAAAAAATATTAATTGCTTAAAAAACATTCAAATAAAAAACAAAACTTTTGAAATGTTCAATTTTCTTAATTAAATGGTATAACAAATACAATTAATTCAACCTTTAATATAGAAATTATGGAATTTAATTATTAAAAATATATTAATTGCTTAAGAAAACATTGTTATAAAAAAAAAAAAAAATCAATTTTCAATTTTCTTAATTAAATGTTTGTTTTTTAAAGAAAATCGAAATTAATTCAACCTTTGATATAAAAATGATGGAATTTAATTATTCAAAAAATGTGAGTTGCTTGAAAAAACATTAAAATATTTAAGATTTTTTTAATTAAATGGTTTAAAAAACAAAAATATATTCAACCTTTAATGTAGAAATTACATAATTTAATATGTAAAAAATATGAATTGCTTAAAAAACATTCAAATAAAAAACAAAAACTTTTGAAATGTTCAATTTTCTTAATTAAATGGTATAACAAATACAATTAATTCAACCTTTAATATAGAAATTATAGAATTTAATTATTTAAAAAATATTAATTGCTTAAAAAACATTCAAATAAAAAACAAAACTTTTGAAATGTTCAATTTTCTTAATTAAATGGTATAACAAATACAATTAATTCAACCTTTAATATAGAAATTATAGAATTTAATTATTAAAAATATATTAATTGCTTAAGAAAACATTGTTATATATATAAAAAAAAAAAATCAATTTTCAATTTTCTTAATTAAATGTTTGTTTTTTAAAGAAAATCGAAATTAATTCAACCTTTGATATAAAAATGATGGAATTTAATTATTAAAAAAATGTGAGTTGCTTGAAAAAAAATATTTAAGAATTTTTTTAATTAAATGGTTTAAAAAACAAAAATACATTCAACCTTTAATGTAGAAATTACATAATTTAATTAGTAAAAAATATTAATTGCTCAAAAAACATGGTAATAAAAAACAAACATTTTGAAAAGGTTCAATTTTCTTAATTAAATGGTATATAAAAGAGTTTTTTTTTAATTAAATGGTTTAAAACTAAAATTAATTCAACCTTTAATATAGAAATTATAGAATTTAATTATTAAAAATATATTAATTTCTTAAGAAAACATTGTTATAAATAAAATCAATTTTCAATTTTCTTAATTAAATGTTTGTTTTTTAAAGAAAACCGAAATTAATTCAACCTTTGATATAAAAATGATGGAATTTAATTATTCAAAAAATGTGAGTTGCTTGAAAAAAAAAATTTCAGATTTTTTTTAATTAAATGGTTTAAAAAACTAAAATACATTCAACCTTTAATGTAGAAATTACATAATTTAATAAGTAAAAAATATTAATTGCTCAAAAAACATTGTAATAAAAAACAAACATTTTGAAAAGGTTCAATTTTCTTAATTAAATGGTATATAAAAGAGTTTTTTTTTATTAAATGGTTTAAAAAACTAAAATAAATTCAACCTTTAATGTAGAAATTATGGAATTTAATTATTTAAAAGAAATGTGAATTGCTTGAAAAAACATTGAAATATTTAAGTTAAAAACAATTTATTAAGCAATTTATATCTTTTTACTAATTCAATTGTATAGTTTTTAAATTAAAGGTTGAATTTATTAAGATATTTTTTAAAACGTTTAATTAAGAAAAATTGAATAATTTCAAAATAATTTCTTTTTTATTTCCTTTCTTTCTTCTATAAGAATAAAAAATTTTTTTTCATGGGGGGGGGGGAAAAAAAAAAAAATGGAATACAAAATATATTATAATTTCATCATATTTTGGTCGAAACATTTTGGTTTTTGTTTGATTTTAGAAAATTTCAAAAACATTTCTATCATCAAGTATAGTATAGGTAAAAAACTGTGTAGTATAAAATATAAATATCAAACAAATGGACTCTTTAGGGACCAAACATGAGTTCAGCACCAGCGTCACATGTGAGCGTGCGTCAGAGAGGGACGGTTGAAATAAGCTAAGACTATCAGAAGCTGTCAATCATGCATCTTAGCCTCTACGCTCCACAGTCCTGATGTGAACGTCTCGCCCTGAGTGACCCCCGACCTTTCCGATGTTGAAGGTCAACACGCCGTCCTGGCTCTCGATCTTCTCGGCGCCCTCGTCGCCCTCGCAGATCTCGATGGCGTCCTTGGACCAGACCACCTCCGTCTCGGCTCGGACGTTCCCGATCTGTCGGGCGAGACGATTGGGTTTAGGACGGACGGGTGAGGACGGATGGGTGAGGATGGACGGGTGAGGACAGACAGGGAAGGACAGACGGGTGAAGACAGACAGGGGAGGACGGACGGGTGAGGACGGACGGGTGAGATCAGACGGGTGAGGACGGACAGTTGAGGAAGGATGGGTGAGGATGGACGGGTGAGGACAGACAGGGAAGGACGGACAGGTGAGGACAGACGGGTGAGGATGGATG
The DNA here is from genome assembly GCA_016630915.1 of Callionymus lyra. Classification (NCBI taxonomy): domain Eukaryota; kingdom Metazoa; phylum Chordata; class Actinopteri; order Syngnathiformes; family Callionymidae; genus Callionymus; species Callionymus lyra. Next base: position 20,711,201 of record JACEEU010000706.1, read on the forward strand.
GGTGAGGACGGACGGGTGAGGACGGACAGGTGAGGACGGACGGGTGAGGACGGATGGGTGAGGACGGACGGGTGAGGATGGATGGGTGAGGACGGACGGGTGAGGACGGACAGGTGAGGACGGACGGGTGAGGACGGATGGGTGAGGACGGACGGGTGAGGACGGACGGGTGAAGACAGACAGGGGAGGACGGACGGGTGAGGATGGACGGGTGAGGGACAGGGTGACGGACGGGTGAGGACGGACGGGTGAGGAGGACGGGGGTGAGGACGGACGGGTGAGGACGGACAGGTGAGGACGGACGGGTGAGGATGGATGGGTGAGGGGAAGGACGGATGGGTGAGGACGGACGGGTGAGGACGGACGGGTGAGGACGGACGGGGAAGGACGGATGGGTGAGGACGGACGGGTGAGGACGGACGGGTGAGGACGGACGGGTGAGGACGGACGGGTGAGGATGGATGGGTGAGGACGGACGGGTGAGGACAGATGGGTGACAACAGACGGATGAGGACGGACAGGTGAGGACGGACGGGTGAGGACGGACGGGTGAGGACGGACGGGTGAGGACGGACGGGTGAGGACGGACAGGTGAGGACGGATGGGTGAGGATAGACAGGTGAGGACGGACGGGTGAGGACGGACGGGTGAGGACGGACAGGTGAGGACGGACGGGTGAGGATGGATGGGTGAGGACGGACGGGTGAGGACGGACGGGGAAGGACGGATGGGTGAGGACGGACGGGTGAGGACGGACGGGTGAGGACGGACGGGTGAGGACGGACGGGTGAGGACGGACAGTTGAGGGACGGATGTAGAGTGAGACCGGATGGACGGGTGAGGACGGACGATGGTGAGGACGACAGGGGAGGACAGACAGGGATGGGACGGGTGAGGACGGACGGAGTGAGGACGGACGGATGAGGACGGACGGGTGAGGACGGACGGGGAGGACCGGAGGGACAACGGACGGATGAGGATGGACAGGTGAGGACGGACGGGTGAAGACAGACAGGGGAGGACGGACGGGTGAGGACGGACAGGTGAGGACGTTTCTTACTCTGCACGTCAGCAACACGTCGCAGGCCGACGTCACGGCGAAGCTCAAGTACTCCACGAAGTGAGGACCTGCAGCAGATCCACGTCAAGTTCTGGACCAGGACCTCCAGGAGAGAATCCTACCTTGTTTGCGGAGCCACTCGGCATGTTCGAACTGAGATTTCTTCTGGAGCTCCCGGAACTCTGATTGACAAATGATTGACAGTTTAAAACCTTAGATCACAAATGAACATCTTTATTTAAACTATTGTTGCCGTCAGTGTTGTTATAAATGAATTAGAATTAAATATTATAATTCTTCAAGGGCCACATTAAATTCTAAGAACGTTGTTAGGGACCGTCAAGCAAAACGAAAAACGAGAAAATCCCTTAAAAAAAAGGACATTTGTCATTAGGACGTGACATTTATTAAGATAAATAAACTGTAATTTTATTCTTGTATATATGAGTTTTTTTTTTTTTTGTTTAATATATACTCAAAAAATTACACACAAAAAGGAGGGAAAAATAAACACAGTCAAAGGGCCGCATGTGGCCCCCCGGGCCAGGTCTGCCCAGGTCTGTTTGACCTTCAAGAACATCACGTCGAAATATGCCGAAGGCATTAAATTGTAACAGTCTTTTCCTGTGTTTCCGTTACTGCTTTGTTTTCCTTTAAGTTCTGGTTTTAATTTGTACCTTTTTGTATTTTGTAGTGAGTCTCGTGCCTTGCTTTGGTTTTCTTGGATTCTGGTTTTTAATTGGACTCGTAAAGACTGAGATTTGAACTTTGGACGCCATCTTGTGGACGTTTTGTGTGTTACATTGTGTTTTTTGTGTGATTACTGAACCGTCTTTCTTGAACCTCCTGGTAACTTATTATCCTTCGCTTCTGGGTCACCTTTGCTAACTGATCCGCTACAAAATGAGTATATATAACTTAAATAATTAAAAAAATTAAAATATAATTATAGCATATACTAATAATAATAATTATAATAACAGAAAACAAAGAATAATAATAAAATTGATCGTTTTTACATGAAGTTTTACATTTTCCTCACAGTTTATATCATGAATGTTATGAAGCGATCAAGCAAAAAATGAAAATTATGAAATAATGGAATCACTAAAATAAAAAAATAGTTCAAATAAAACCTAAAGCTAAATTGGTTAAAACTATCATTCCATTGTATTTTATAAAACTTCCAAAAATATGATGCAAAAGCACTTTTTAAGATATTTTTATATTGACTTTCATCTTTTTGAGGAGCAATAAATACTCAAAAGTCTGGAAATAAAAGCTCTGTAGTCATGAGTTGAACTAGGAAAGAATAATACAAATAAATAATATATAAAATAAAAAAGCATTTAATTATAATAAATAAAAGTCAAAGGTCTGATTTAATTGGTCAAAATAATCATAATATGGATCTGAATTTTGTTAACCTAAAAAAAAACATACTCAATTGGATTCATCATTGAAACTCATCAATACTTGAAATATATTAAACATTACTTTTAACAAAAAAGAGCCTCAATTTAAGATTAAACTACTTTTTCCTCGAGGGCCACATTTTATACATCGACTGTCATGAGGGGCCGTCAAGCAAAAATAAATACAGGCGTGTAAACTATAAATAAATCTGCTAGAATTAATATTGAAAAAAAAAGAAGTACTTCCTTTCCAAATTTTTTTAATATATATATAAATAAATATATATATATATATATATATATATATATATATATATATATATATATATATATAATAATATATAAATATATATATAATATATATATATATATATATATATATATATATATATATAAATATATATATATATATATTTATTTAAATATATTTATTTATTTATTTATATATATATATATATATATAAATAAATATATATATATATATATATATTCATTTACTTGAATCATTCGAAGGTCATTAAATAATGATAAAAATAAGATAAAGCAGCGACAAAAGTCCTTGAACATAAACCCTATTATCATATTTAAAGACTGGTAATGAAAAATAGAACTCAAAATAATAATAATATAATAATTTAAAGTTACTTCAAGATCTTTGAAGATATCCCTGACCACGAGGGCCATAAACTATCCAGGGGCCGCACTTCAGATGCATAGTAGAACCCCTGGTGTCACTTTATTTTTATATGATAATAATAATAATTCATTTTAATTATTATTTTTATTTATTTACAAGGCACCAATACACGTATATATTTTAATTTTTGTTTCCTTTTATGTCTTTTATTTTGTGCTACACTTAATAATATAATGTTATGTGTGAATATAATAATAATAACAAAAAAAGTACTAAAAATCGCTTCCTCTACTAATCAAACGTGAGTCACAGTTGTCATTGGTGGTCGTTTGCTGCCCCCACATGGACAAACATGGGAACTACATCAAAAGCGTGTTCATAGAAGCATAAACAACAAACAAACACGTGATAAAAACCATTACAGAAGAATCTCACCTTCACCGATCAGCACCAGACTCGTGGTTCCCTTCGCTTTCCCGTCCACCAGGTTGAAGGTGAAGGTTCCCTCGTCGCTGACCTCCAGGGAGTCCATGAACATCTCGATGATGCCGCTGGACTTGTCGAAGCTCATGGAGTATTTCTTGAAGGAGACGAACGTCAGTCCAGGAAACAGGAAGTGATGAGAAAGGTCTACCTGTCCCTGGGTCACGATGACGTCGTTGAACACGTACTCCACGTCACACGCCGACGAACATTTCTCCACCTGCGTCCAGAACCGGACGCGACCTTTTTCCAGGAGCTCCATGGACATGTCCTGCTTGAAGGGAATCACTGCAGAGAGACGAGGGTTTAGTGTCGAGATCAGAAGGTTTTTAAGAGAGTTTCTTCTGACCAGGAAACTTGTGCTCGTGGCTCAGGTCCAGGAGACGCATCAGGCCTGAGGAGACGAGAAGATCACAAACACAAATGATTCAACACGTGAACAAACACAAATGAATGATTCAACACATGAACAAACACAAATGAATGATTCAACACGTGAACAAACACAAATGAATGATTCAACACATGAACAAACACAAATGATTCAACCATGTTCCTGAACAAACACAAATGAATGATTCAACACGTGAACAAACACAAATGAATGATTCAACACGTGAACAAACACAAATGAATGATTCAACACGTGAACAAACACAAATGAATGATAAACACAAATGAACAACACATGAACAAACACAAATGAATGATTCAACACATGAACAAACACAAATGAATGATTCAACACATGAACAAACACAAATGAATGATTCAACACATGAACAAACACAAATGAATGATTCAACACGTGAACAAACACAAATGAATGATTCAACACGTGAACAAACACAAATGAATGATTCAACACATGAACAAACACAAATGAATGATTCAACACGTGAACAAACACAAATGAATGATTCAACACGTGAACAAACACAAATGATTCAACACATGAACAAACACAAATGAATGATTCAACACATGAACAAACACAAATGAATGATTCAACACGTGAACAAACACAAATGAATGATTCAACACGTGAACAAACACAAATGAATGATTCCCAACACATGATGAACAAACACAAATGAATGATTCAACACGTGAACAAACACAAATGAATGATTCAACACATGAACAAACACAAATGAATGATTCAACACGTGAACAAACACAAATGAATGATTCAACACATGAACAAACACAAATGAATGATTCAACACGTGAACAAACACAAATGAATGATTCAACACGTGAACAAACACAAATGAATGATTCAACACATGAACAAAAACACAAATGAATAAACAAACAAAAAAACAAAAACGAATCAACCCACCCACACACAAAAAAAAAAAAAACAAATGAATGATTCAACACGTGAACAAACAAATGATTCAACACAATGAATGATTCAACACGTGAACAAACACAAATGATTCAACACGTGAACAAACACAAATGATTCAACACGTGAACAAACACAAATGAATGATTCAACACATGAACAAACACAAATGAATGATTCAACACATGAACAAACACAAATGAATGATTCAACACATGAACAAACACAAATGAATGATTCAACACTATGAACAAACACAAATGAATGATTCAACACATGAACAACATGACACATGAACAAACACAAATGAATGATTCAACACGTGAACAAACACAAATGAATGATTCAACACGTGAACAAACACAAATGAATGATTCAACACATGAACAAACACAAATGAATGATTCAACACATGAACAAACACAAATGAATGATTCAACACGTGAACAAACACAAATGAATGATTCAACACGTGAACAAACACAAATGAATGATTCAACACATGAACAAACACAAATGAATGATTCAACACTGAATGAACAAACACAAATGAATGATTCAACACATGAACAAACACAAATGAATGATTCAACACGTGAACAAACACAAATGAATGATTCAACACGTGAACAAACACAAATGAATGATTCAACACATGAACAAACACAAATGAATGATTCAACACATGAACAAACACAAATGATTCAACACGTGAACAAACACAAATGAATGATTCAACACGTGAACAAACACAAATGAATGATTCAACACGTGAACAAACACAAATGAATGATTCAACACGTGAACAAACACAAATGAATGATTCAACACATGAACAAACACAAATGAATGATTCAACACGTGAACAAACACAAATGAATGATTCAACACGTGAACAAACACAAATGAATGATTCACACACTTGAACAAACACAAATGAATAATTCAATTAATTAATTCAGTTAATGATTCAATGTGATGACAGTCACAAATTGTTTTATTTAACATACATATTAAAAGACGATTTGTTCTATTCTATACTGTTATATATATAAAAAAACACACACAAAAAAACTATTTTGTTTTTACAATCCTGGAAATAAATTCTGATAACACCTCCAGGACTGCAGGTGGCGCTGTCACAAAGAATATATGAGTCGTAAAAAAACAATAATTCAAGTTTTGCGTGCTTTTCTCCTTGTTGTGTCTTTAATACAAGGAAATTATCATGTATGTTGTATTTATGGTTGAATTAAAACATTAAAAAAAGGTCAAACTTTTGACTATTTTATGGAAATGTTGCCCTTTTTTTAAGCATTAAATTATTTTCAAATTGAATTCAATATTTAAAGATTTCGTTTGTTTTTAATTTATTTAATGCAATTAAAATATATATTTTAAATATAGAGTTTGATATTTTAATTCAAATAATAAACATTTTGACTTCAATATATAAAAATGTTGTTATAATAGATCATGTGACGATTTTTGACATTTTCTGTATTTAATTCTTTAAATAATAATAATAACTTAACCTTCACTATAGAAATCATTACATTACTTAAAAATAATCTTAAAATGCAACTAAATGTATGAAATATTCTGATGTCACTGATTTACTTCCATATGAAAGTATTTAAACGTAGAAGTTATTGTTGAAACAAAAGTATTTCTGTCCATAAAAACATTTAAAGGTCGAAACTTTTGACTATTTTATGGAAATGTTGCCTTTTTTTAAGCATTAAATTATTTTCAAATTGAATTCAATATTTAGATATAAAATTATTTTTTAATTTATTTAATTCAATTAGAATATATATTTTAAATATAATATAATATAATAAACATTTTGACTTCAATATATAAAAAGGTTGTTATAATAGATCATGTGACGATTTTTGACATTTTCTGTATTTAATTCTTTAAATAATAATAATAATTTAACCTTCACTATAGAAATCATTACATTACTTAAAAATAATCTTAAAATGCAACTAAATGTATGAAATATTCTGATGTCACTGATTTACTTCCATATGAAAGTATTTAAACGTAGAAGTTATTGTTGAAACAAAAGTATTTCTGTCCATAAAAACATTTAAAGGTCGAAACTTTTGACTATTTTATGGAAATGTTGCCTTTTTTTTAAGCATTAAATTATTTTCAAATTGAATTCAATATTTAGATATAAAATTCGTTTTTAATTTATTTAATTCAATTAGAATATATATTTTAAATATAGAGTTTGATATTTTAATTCAAATAATAAACATTTTGACTTCAATATATAAAAAGGTTGTTATAATAGATCATGTGACGATTTGTGACATTTTCTGTATTTAATTCTTTAAATAATAATAATAACTTAACCTTCACTATAGAAATCATTACATTAATTATAAATAATCTTAAAATGCAACTAAATGTATGAAATATTCTGAAGCCACTGATTTACTTCCATATGAAAGTATTTAAACGTAGAAGTTATTGTTGAAACAAAAGTATTTCTGTCCATAAAAACATTAAAAAAAAAGTAAAATTTTTTTTTTAAACCTCCTCTTTTTTGTGTTTTTTGGGGGGGGCCCCCCCCCTTTCTTCCCCCCCCCCCCCGGGGGGCCCCCCCCCCCCCCCCCGGGGGGGGGGGGGGGGGCGGCCCCCCCCCCCCCCCCCCCCCCCCCCCCCCCCCCCCCGGGGGGGGGGGGGGGGGCCCCCCCCCCCCCCCCCCCCCCCCCCCCCCCCCCCCCGGGGGGGGGGGGGGGGGCGGCCCCCCCCCCCCCCCCCCCCCCCCCCCCCCCCCCCCCCCCCCCCCCCCCCCCCCCCCCCCCCCCCCCCCCCCGCCCGCGCCCCCCCCCCCCCCCCCCCCCCCCCCCCCCCCCCGCGGGGGGGGGGGGGGGGGGGGGGGGGGGGGGGGGCGGGGGGGGCCCCCCCGGGCTTTTTTTTTTTTTTTTTTTTTTTTTTTTTTTTTTTTTTTTTTTTTTTTACCGGGGCGGGTCTGGGCCAACACCGGACCCAGAGCCGCGGACGCCGACCCGACTCCGGCGAGGTTCTGGGCTCGGACCCGGAAGAAGTAGTTCCCACCGGGTGTGAGTCGGCTCACCTGGAGAAGATCCAGAATGAAGCTCCAGATGACGGAGCCGTGACCTTCTGGTCCTCACCTTCATGTACTTGCCCAGGACCGCCTTCTCGTGGACGGCCCTCCAGTTCTCCTCGCTCGCCTCCTTCACGTCCAGGTAGTAGCCGTTGACCGCCGTGCGCCCGTTGAAGGTGGGCGGCTCCCAGAGGACCACGACCGAGGAGTCCCGGACCTCCAGCACGTGAAGACCGACAGGGACTCCTGGTGAACATCATGTATGGAAGTTCAAGAGTGACGTCAGAATATTGAACAAAAAACCTTTGAATTATAATGAATAATACAATTTAATCATTTCTATAGTTAAATGTTTATTTCTTTAAACAATTTAATAATTAATAGAGTTTAAAATTAAAAAATATATATTCTAAATTCAATGTATTTTAATTTATAGTATTTTCAATTCAATATTTAAATATATATATATATATAATAGAGACACCAGACAAAACCAACAGAGCTCAGAGATACTGGATCTTATTTTCAGCCAATCATGGACCAGAAGACGATCATGTGACGTCGAAGCACTGGAACGATTATAACATTTTTATACTGAATTTAAAAGACGAAAAAATTCTTATTCAGATGTTTGTTTTTTTTATTAATTTTTTTTAAATTTCTAATTAAAAAATATAGAATTTAATAAATACATTTGAAAATATTATTTTTTTTTTACAAAACTTTAGTTTGATATTTAAAAAAACAAAAAACATTTAAATTCAATATAATGATATATTTAATATGTGTAAAAAGTAATTAATCTATTTTGAAAATCTTCAACCATTTAAATTCAACTATTAAAAAATAAATTCAACCTTGAATACAGAAAATATTTAATTAATTTATTCATAAAAATATAATTAACCTCCAAAGGTAAATCTTTTTTAATACGATTATTAAAAATGCTTAAAAGAGTTTAAAAAAAGTCGAAGCACTGGAACGATTATAACATTTTTATACTGAATTTAAAAGAGGAAAGATTAAAAAATATTAACATTTTTTGTTGTTGTTTTTTTATTAAAATAATTAATTTATATGTAAAAAAAATATATAGCATTTAATAAATACATTTGAATATTTTTGAAAAAAGGGATGATTTTTTTTTAACACTAAGTTTGATATTTAATTAAAGAAAAAAAAAACTTTAAATTCAATATAAAAACTGTGTAAAAAATAATGAATGTATTTTGAAAAATCTTCAACCTTGAATATATAAAATATTTAATTCATTTATTCAATAAAAATATATTCAAACTTTCAAAACAAATCTTTTTTAACATCGATTATTAAAAATGCTTAAAAACGACAACATTACGGTGAGAAAGATTATTAATCGTCTTTGCTGCGGGGAGTCTGTCCCAGTTACCTCGGGCGAGAGGCAGCGGACACCCTGGACAGGACCCCAGACCCACCATCCACACACACACTCATACCAATGGACAAGTTCTGGAGTGTCCGGAGTAAACCCAGGAAACACAAACACACAAACTCCACACAGAAAGTTTCCTCCCAACAGATAAACCTCCATAAGGGTCTGAAGCTCCAGGACCTCACCCGGGACAGTGATGGTCCACTCCTTACACTCCAGAGCCGCACTGGCCACAGAAGCTCTGCTGACTCCGGCCAAGTTCATGGCTCGAACCTGGAACTGGTAGAAGACGTTCTCCTTCAGGTTCTCCGCCTGAGCAGGAGGAACGAGGGATGAGAAAACGAGTGTAAACGAGTGTAAACGACGAGAGAAGATCTGAAGAACCTTGTAGGAGGTGCTGCTCAGAGCCTGGAGGTTCATCTCGTGCCACTTCCCGACCACGTCGCCCTTCAGCGTCCTGTAGTCCACGAAGTATCCTCGCACGTCGGCGCCGCCGTCGCTGGCCGGAGCCTTCCAGCCCAGCACCATGTAGTCCCGGGCAGCCTCCTGCAGGGTCACCGCCGTCGGCTTCCCGGGGACCGCTGTGTGCGGACGAGTGTGTCACGAACTACACACTGATGTACACAAGTACGTGCACACACACTACACACTGATGTACACACGTATGTGCACACACACTACACACTGTTGTACACAAGTACGTGCACACACACTACACACTGATGTACACACGTATGTGCACACACACTACACACTGTTGTACACACGTATGTGCACACACACTACACACTGTTGTACACACATATGTGCACACACACTACACACTGTTGTACACACGTATGTGCACACACACTACACACTGTTTTACACACGTATGTGCACACACACTACACACTGTTGTACACACGTATGTGCACACACACTGTGTGTGCGTGTTTGGATTAGATGCTAATTATATTTATTATTTATAAATTGGAAGACACATGAAGACACACAAAGACACATGAAGACACACGAAGACACAAAGCACACATGAAGACACATGAAGACACACAAGAAGACACATGAAGACACATGAAGACACACGAAGACACACGAAGACACATGAAGACACACAAAGACACATGAAGACACACGAAGACACACGAAGACACATGAAGACACACAAAGACACATGAAGACACATGAAGACACATGAAGACACACAAAGACACACGAAGACACACGAAGACACACAAAGACACATGAAGACACACAAAGACACACAAAGACACACAAAGACACATGAAGACACATGAAGACACATGAAGACACATGAAGACACATGAAGACACATGAAGACACACGAAGACACACGAAGACACATGAAGACACACGAAGACACATGAAGACACATGAAGACACATGAAGACACATGAAGACACACGAAGACACATGAAGACACATGAAGACACATGAAGACACACGAAGACACATGAAGACACATGAAGACACATGAAGACACATGAAGACACATGAAGACACACAAAGACACATGAAGACACACAAAGACACATGAAGACACATGAAGACACATGAAGACACATGAAGACACACAAAGACACATGAAGACACATGAAGACACACAAAGACACATGAAGACACATGAAGACACACAAAGACACATGAAGACACACAAAGACACACGAAGACACATGAAAGACACACATGAAGACACATGAAGAAGACACATGAAGACACATGAAGACACCTAAAGACACATGAAGACACATGAAGACACATGAAGACACACGAAGACACATGAAGACACATGAAGACACATGAAGACACATGAAGACACATGAAGACACACGAAGAAGACACATGAAGACACATGAAGACACATGAAGACACAGAACACATGAAGACACATGAAGACACATGAAGACACATGAAGACACATGAAGACACATGAAGACCAAAGACACATGAAGACACATGAAGACACATGAAGACACATGAAGACACATGAAGACATGAAGACACAAAGACACACGAAGACACATGAAGACACATGAAGACACATGAAGACACATGAAGACACATGAAGACACATGAAGACACATGAAGACACACAAAGACACATGAAGACACATGAAGACACATGAAGACACATGAAGACACATGAAGACACATGAAGACACATGAAGACACATGAAGACACATGAAGACACATGAAGACACATGAAGACACATGAAGACACATGAAGACACATGAAGACACATGAAGACACATGAAGACACACAAAGACACATGAAGACACATGAAGACACATGAAGACACACAAAGACACATGAAGACACATGAAGACACATGAAGACACATGAAGACACATGAAGACACATGAAGACACATGAAGACACACGAAGACACATGAAGACACATGAAGACATGAACACGAAGAAGACACATGAAGACACATGAAGACACATGAAGACACATGAAGACACATGAAGACACATGAAGACACATGAAGACACATGAAGACACATGAAGACACATGAAGACACATGAAGACACATGAAGACACACACATGAAGCACACATGAAGACACATGAAGACACATGAAGACACATGAAGAAGACACATGAAGACACAAGAAGACTCATGAAGACACATGAAGACACACGAAGATACACGAAGACACATGAAGACACATGAAGACACATGAAGACACATGAAGACACATGAAGACACACGAAGACACATGAAGACACATGAAGACACATGAAGACACATGAAGACACATGAAGACACATGAAGACACATGAAGACACATGAAGACACATGAAGACACATGAAGACACATGAAGACACAAGAAGACTCATGAAGACACATGAAGACACATGAAGACACATGAAGACACATGAAGACACATGAAGACACATGAAGACACATGAAGACACATGAAGACACATGAAGACACATGAAGACACATGAAGACACATGAAGACACACTGAAGACACAGCTGAAGACACATGAAGACACATGAAGACACACGAACCTGAGAGACCCATCGGGTCAGAACACCAGACTCTCCTCGACCTCCCGCGACCTTTCACCTGGTGTCCTTCACAGGCTTGTTGTTGCAGGGGGTCCAGGCGCCCGAGCCCGCCTCCTGGTACTCCACGTAGTACCCGGCCAGCTGCTTCACGTCCTTGGACGCCCCCCAGTGGACGACCACGGAGGTGTCGGTGTTCCTGGTGGCGACGGGGGATCCAGGGGTCGAAGGCAGGTCTGTGTTCGGAGACGGAGAAAATTAGGAATGAAATATATTTTATATCTTCTCCTCCTTAAAATAAACGTTCCTACTTTTAAGGTAGAAAAAAAGGGGGAAATAACACAAAAATGAACAAAAACAATAATTCTAAGAACCACAAACATTCGTAAGAAAAAAAACTTCAGGCTAAAACGACCAAGAGATTCTCAGGCTTGAGCTAAAAAAACACACATTTTATCTCCGACTAAAAACACAAATATTGTCAGAGTAAATACATTTTCAGGCCAAAAACAGACATATTCTTAGGCTAAAAAAAAAACACAGAAACATTTTAAGGCTAAATACCCCCAAATATTCTCAAGTCTAACAAACACAAACATTCTCGAGTTAAAAACACAAACATCCTCAAGTTAAAAACAAACACAAACATTCTCAAGTTAAAAACAAACACAAACATTCTCAAGTTAAAAACAAACACAAACATTCTCAAGTTAAAAACACAAACATTCTAAAGTCTAACAAACACAAACATTCTCAATTTAAAAACAAACACAAACATTCTCGAGTTAAAAACACAAACATCGTCAAGTTAAAAACCAACACAAACATTCTAAAGTTAAAAACAAACACAAACATTCTCAAGTTAAAAACACAAATATTCTTAAGTCTAACGAACACAAACATTCTCAAGTCAACAAACACAAACATTCTCAAGTTAAAAACACAAACATTCTCAAGTAAATAACACAAACATTCTCAAGTTAAAAACACAAACATTCTAAAGTTAAAAACACAAACATTCTCAAGTTAAAAACACAAACATTCTCAAGTTAAAAACACAAACATTCTCAAGTCAACAAACACAAACATTCTCAAGTTAAAAACACAAACATTCTCAAGTTAAAAACACAAACATTCTCAAGTCAACAAACACAAACATTCTCAAGTCAACAAACATTCTCAAGTTAAAAACACAAACATTCTCAAGTCAACAAATACAAACATTCTGAAGTCAACAAATACAAACATTCTGAAGTCAACAAACACAAACATTCTCAAGTTAAAAACACAAACATTCTCAAGTCAACAAACACAAACATTCTCAAGTTAAAAACACAAACATTCTCAAGTCAACAAATACAAACATTCTCAAGTCAACAAACACAAACATTCTCAAGTTAAAAACACAAACATTCTCAAGTTAAAAACACAAACATTCTCAAGTTAAAAACACAAACATTCTCAAGTTAAAAACAAACATTCTCAAGTTAAAAACACGAGTCTTATCAAACAAACACAGGAACATAGAAACAAATATATGTATCTCCTCCTCACCGAGCACGTCGCCCACAGTGATCTCCTCTGTCGAAGCCGAAGCCTCACCAACACCCGCCGAGTTGCAGCATCGAACGCGGAAGCTGTACGACCTTCCTTCTGCGAGGTCGAACAGAGCGAAGCGAGGAGACTTGACCGGCATGTTGGTGTTGACGCGCTGCCAGGTGTCGCTGCCCGCCACGCACTGAGGACCACAGGTGAGTAAGAGGACCACAGGTGAGTGCACGTGTCAATGAGGACCACAGGTGAGTGCACGTGTCAATGAGGACCACAGGTGAGTGCACGTGTCAATGAGGACCACAGGTGAGTGCACGTGTAAGTGGATCACAGGTGCGTGCATGTGTCAATGAGGACCACAGGTGAGTGCACGTGTCAATGAGGAAGACAGGTGAGTGCACGTGTAAGTGGATCACAGGTGCGTGCATGTGTCAATGAGGACCACAGGTGCGTGCACGTGTAAGTGGACCACAGGTGCGTGCACGTGTCAATGAGGACCACAGGTGCGTGCACGTGTAAGTGGATCACAGGTGCGTGCATGTGTCAATGAGGACCACAGGTGCGTGCACGTGTCAAAGTGGACCACAGGTGAGTGCACGTGTCAATGAGGACCACAGGTGCGTGCACGTGTTCATTTATGATCGACATCCTACTCATGACGCCTTTTCTGGGGGTCCAGACGCAAATGTAAAGAACTCTTTGTCAATAAAGTTACATTTTAATCGTGCGTTTAGTATAACAATGATTTAAAATGTACTTTAAATAATAATATGAACCTGAATAAATGTATGAATGGGAAAGATTTAAATAATACAAAAGTACAAAAACTCTTCTTTTCTTGATCTTGAATATATTTAATTAATAATTAATATTTTTTAATTTTTATGATGAAAACTTCAATATAAATATAAAAAAGTTTTATTTTAGTTTATTTTTTTTGTAGATAATAAACTTAAACTTAACTTATTATGATTTTTTTATTATTTGTCTGGGAAAGAAATATTTTATATTTCCATTAAATAAGTATTATATCATATTATATATAACATTAAAAAATATATATATATATGTATATATATATATATATATATATATACTTAAAAAAAAGTTAAATTTTCAAAATTTAACGTGTATTTATACCCAAAGTATAAAAATAATAAGAATAAAAAAAATCAGAAAATGAATTGTTTCCAGTATTTAAAAAGTAATTAATAATTAAAGTTAATAATTATATAAATTATATTATTATAAACTTTATAAACACCTGGTTTGACAACGAAGAATTAGTGAAAATAAAGAAAATCCATAAATAAATTCCATTTAAAAGTAACAAGATATCTATGAGGACAGAAGGACACCCTGGACAGGAGGCCAGGTCAGTACAGGTCACAGTTGTACTCAGACAACGACTCACCTACACAACTATGCTTTACCTTCTCGATGTAGTACATGACCCCCTCGTGACCTCTCTGCAGCGGCGGCTTCCAGGCCAGCACCACGTAGCTCTTGGTCGCCTCGGTAACGGCCACGTCGGAAGGTTCTCCGGGAACGACTCCGGCTGGAGACAGAACCGTGAGGCGGACGGAACCGGAACCGGAGGTTCTCCTGCTACCTACCCGTGTGGTCCTCCTCCGTGAACTTGATCATGCCGGTCCAGGGGGCCGAGGGTCCGGCTGTCACAGGACCGGGTGTAAGTTTTTTGACGTCACGCTTCGGGGTCGAGGTTCTTACCTCTCAGGCGAGCCCGGTCCGCCGGGTCCATGGCCAGCACCGGGTCCGAGACGCGGGACGGACGACTGACCCCCTGCTTGTTCAGAGCCCGGACCCGGAACAGGTAGGAGCGACCCTCCACCAGACCGGTGACCGGGAAGCGGGCGTACTTGACGGGCGCGTCGTTGCACTGAGCCCAGTGGTGAGTCCCGGTTTCACACCTGCAGGGATTCAACCGACAACCTTCAGGCTAGCAATTAAATCAACTTTCCTACTTTTAAGGTAGAAAAAACACAGAAATGAACAAAAACATTGAGAGGCTAAAAACGAAGAGATTCTCAGGCTTGTGCTAAAAAACACAAACTTTCTCTCTGACTAAAAAACACAACATTTCCCCCTTTTTTAGGCCAAAAACAGACATTCTTAGGCTTAAAAAAACACACAAACCTCCTGTGGCTAAATACCCAAAATATTCTTAGGATAAAACAAACAAAAACTTCACGAGGCTAGAAAACACAAACATAATCTCAGGTTAAAAAAAACAAAAATATTCTCAGGCTAAAAAAAACAAAAACACAATCAGGATAGAAAACCAAAACATTTTCTTTGGCTGAAAACAAACAAAAATAATTATCATGCTAAAAAGCAAAAAACATTCTAAGTTAAATAAAACACAAACTTTCTGAAGTTGACGAACACATATTTAAGTTAACAAACACAAAAATATTCTCAGGCAAAAAAAAACAAAAACACAATCAGGATAGAAAACCAAAACATTTTCTTTGGCTGAAAACAAACAAAAATAATTATCATGCTAAAAAGGAAAAAACATTCTAAGTTAAATAAAACACAAACTTTCTGAAGTTAACGAACACATATTTAAGTTAAGACATTCTCAGGCTTAAAAAACACAATCCTTCTTGAGCCAAAAAACAGTCTAAGACAACGAAAAACATTCTCAGGCTTAAAACCAAGATCATTCACAAATTCATATTCAGGTTAACAAACACAAACATTCTCAAGTTAACAAACACAACAATTCTCAAGTTAACAAACACAAACATTCTCAAGTTAACAAACACAAACATTCTCAAGTTAAAAACTCAAATATTCTCAAGTTAACAAACACAAACATTCTCAAGTTAAAAACTCAAATATTCTCAAGTTAACAATTAAACACAATTCTCACAAACACAAACATTCTCAAGTTAACAAACACAAATATTCTCAAGTTAACAAATAAACACAAGCCTCAAGTCTAACAAACACAAACATTCTAAAGCCTAACATACACAAATATTCTCAAGTAAACAAACACAAACATTCTAAAGTCTAACAAACACAAACATTCTTAAGTTAACAAATAAACACAAGCCTCAAGTCTAACATACACAAATATTCTCAAGTTAACAAACACAAACATTCTAAAGTCTAACAAACACAAACATTCTTAAGTTAACGAATAAACACAAGCCTCAAGTCTAACAAACACAAGCCTCAAGTCTAACAAACACAAACATTCTAAAGTCTAACAAACACAGACACTCTTAAGTTAACAAATAAACACAAGCCTCAAGTCTAACAAACACAAACATTCTAAAGTCTAACAAACACAAATATGCTCAAATGAACAAACACAAATATTCTCAAATGAACAAACACAAATTTGCTCAGGTTAACAAACACGACTCTTAAGTTATCAAACAAACACAAGTGAAGTGTGAGCACCTGTCGATGTAATATCCCAGAATGCAACTCTCTCCCTCCATTGACGGCTGCTTCCATGTGACGACAACGTAGTCCTTGTTGGCGTCGTGACACTGAACGTCCAGAGGAGCGACTGGAACTCCTTCCACCTCCAGCTCAGCGTCTGTCACACAACACAACTCCTGACTCTAGACACACACACACACACACACACACACACACACACACACACACACACACACACACTCGCCAACACAACCTAACTCCTGACTCTACACACACACACACACACACACTCGCCAACACAACTTAACTACTGACTCTACACACACTCGCCAACACAACTCAACTACTGACTCTACACACACACTCACCAACACTACACACACACTCACCAACACAACACACACACTCGCCAACACAACTCACTTCCTGACACTACACACACACTCACCAACACAACTCACTTCCTGACACTACACACACACTCACCAACACAACTCAACTACTGACTCTACACACACACTCACCAACACAACTCAACTCCTGACACATACACACACACTCACCAACACAACTCACATCCTGACACTACACAAACACACACCAACACAACTCAACTACTGACACTACACACACACACACTCGCCAACACAACTCACTTCCTGACTCCACACACACACTCGCCAACACACCTCAACTCTTGACACTAAACACTCACCAACACAACTCCTGACTCTACACACACACTCGCCAACACAACTCCTGACACTACACACACTCGCCAACACAACTCCTGACTCTACACACACACTCGCCAACACAACTCCTGACACACAACACACCGCCAACACAACTCCTGACTCTACACACACACACACACTCGCCAACACAACTCAACTCCTGACACACACACACACACACACCAACACAACTCACCTCCTGACTCTACACACACACTCGCCAACACAACTCCTGACACTACACACACACTCGCCAACACAACTCCTGACACTACACACACACTCACCAACACAACACAACTCCTGACACTACACACACACTTGCCAACACAACACAACTCCTGACACTATACACACACACACACACACACACACACACACACACACACACACACACACACACTCACACACAAACACTCACCAACACAACACAACTCCTGACACTATACACACACACACACACACACACACACACACACACACACACACACACACACACACACACACACACACACACACACAGACACACACACACACACATACACACACACACACACTCACCAACACAACAGAACTCCTGACACTACACACACACTCGCCAACACAACTCACATCCTGACACTACACACACACTCGCAAACACAACTCCTGACACTACACACACACTCGCAAACACAACTCCTGACACTACACACACACTCACCAACACAACACAACTCCTGACACTACACACACACTTGCCAACACAACTCACTTCCTGACACTACACACACACTCGCAAACACAACTCCTGACACTACACACACACTCACCAACACAACACAACTCCTGACACTACACACACACACACACACACACACACACACACACACACTCACCTCTGACGAACACGTAGGACGAGTACGTGTCGAAGCCAGACTTGGTGTTGATGCGCATGGTGTACCTGCCCTCGTCCTCCTTGTTGAGGTGGACTAGGGTCAGGGTGGCTCTCTGTCCGGACCAGTGTGTGTGGACCCACCTGGAGGGCTTGAGGGGCACAGCTGACACACACACACACACACACACACACACAGGTCACCTTCACGAGCCTCCCTCACACTGACCCGGACTCACAGTTGCGGTACCACACGATGTCGGGCTGGTACTTCTTGACGGTCGGGAACACGATGACGGTGCAGCCGATGCTCATGGTCTCGCCCTCGCGCCCGAAGGCCACCTCGAAGCGCTCCAGGATGGTGGTCCTGAAGGTCACGCCGTGCTCCGAGGAGAAGCCGTCTGTGGCAGAAACACACTTTTAAGTACTGAAGTATTTTAAAATACACCATTAAAACTGAAAACTCATTCTTAAAACAAATTACAGACAAAAATACATTACAAAAATATTTATAGTATAAAAAAAAAGCTGCACAAAATTATTAACTTAAATAAGTATCTTGGAAAAAAGGATCTTATATATTTGAAAACACTTCAATAATCGTGTTTATTTGATAAAATAATTAATTAATCTTGTTTATATTTGAAAATACTTCATTAATCTTGTTTATATTTGAAAATACTTCATACATCTTATTTATGTTATAAAATAATTCATTAATCTTGTTTATATTTGAAAATACTTCATACATCTTATTTATGTTATAAAATAATTCATTAATCTTGTTTATATTTGAAAATACTTCATACATCTTATTTATGTTATAAAATAATTCATTAATCTTGTTTATATTTGAAAATACTTCATACATCTTATTTATGTTATAAAATAATTCATTAATCTTGTTTATATTTGAAAATACTTCATACATCTTATTTATGTTATAAAATAATTCATTAATCTTGTTTATATTTGAAAATACTTCATACATCTTATTTATGTTATAAAATAATTCATTAATCTTGTTTATATTTGAAAATACTTCATACATCTTATTTATGTTATAAAATAATTAATTAATCTTGTTTATATTTGAAAATACTTCATACATCTTATTTATGTTATAAAATAATTCATTAATCTTGTTTATATTTGAAAATACTTCATACATCTTATTTATGTTATAAAATAATTCATTAATCTTGTTTATATTTGAAAATACTTCATACATCTTATTTATATTATAAAATAATTAATTAATCTTGTTTATATTTGAAAATACTTCATACATCTTATTTATGTTATAAAATAATTCATTAATCTTGTTTATATTTGAAAATACTTCATACATCTTATTTATGTTATAAAATAATTCATTAATCTTGTTTATATTTGAAAATACTTCATACATCTTATTTATGTTATAAAATAATTCATTAATCTTGTTTATATTTGAAAATACTTCATACATCTTATTTATGTTATAAAATAATTCATTAATCTTGTTTATATTTGAAAATACTTCATACATCTTATTTATGTTATAAAATAATTCATTAATCTTGTTTATATTTGAAAATACTTCATACATCTTATTTATGTTATAAAATAATTAATTAATCTTGTTTATATTTGAAAATACTTCATACATCTTATTTATATTATAAAATAATTAATTAATCTTGTTTATATTTGAAAATACTTCATACATCTTATTTATATTATAAAATAATTAATTAATCTTGTTTATATTTGAAAATACTTCATACATCTTATTTATGTTATAAAATAATTCATTAATCTTGTTTATATTTGAAAATACTTCATACATCTTATTTATGTTATAAAATAATTAATTAATCTTGTTTATATTTGAAAATACTTCATACATCTTATTTATGTTATAAAATAATTCATTAATCTTGTTTATATTTGAAAATACTTCATACATCTTATTTATGTTATAAAATAATTCATTAATCTTGTTTATATTTGAAAATACTTCATACATCTTATTTATGTTATAAAATAATTCATTAATCTTGTTTATATTTGAAAATACTTCATACATCTTATTTATGTTATAAAATAATTCATTAATCTTGTTTATATTTGAAAATACTTCATACATCTTATTTATATTATAAAATAATTAATTAATCTTGTTTATATTTGAAAATACTTCATACATCTTATTTATGTTATAAAATAATTCATTATTTGTTTATATTTTAAAATACTTCATACATCTTATTTATGTTATAAAATAATTAATTAATCTTGTTTATATTTGAAAATAATTCATACATCTTATTTATATTATAAAATAATTAATTAATGTTGTTTATATTTGAAAATACTTCATACATCTTATTTATGTTATAAAATAATTAATTAATCTTGTTTATATTTGAAAATAATTCATACATCTTGTTTATATTTGAAAATACTTCATACATCTTATTTATGTTATAAAATAATTCATTAATCTTGTTTATATTTGAAAATACTTCATACATCTTATTTATGTTATAAAATAATTCATTAATCTTGTTTATATTTGAAAATACTTCATACATCTTATTTATGTTATAAAATAATTAATAAATCTTGTTTATATTCGAAAATACTTCATACATCTTATTTATATTATAAAATAATTCATTAATCTTGTTTATATTTGAAAATACTTCATACATCTTATTTATGTTATAAAATAATTCATTAATCTTGTTTATATTTGAAAATACTTCATACATCTTATTTATGTTATAAAATAATTAATTAATCTTGTTTATATTTGAAAATACTTCATACATCTTATTTATGTTATAAAATAATTAATTAATCTTGTTTATATTTGAAAATACTTCATACATCTTATTTATGTTATAAAATAATTCATTAATCTTGTTTATATTTGAAAATACTTCATACATCTTATTTATGTTATAAAATAATTCATTAATCTTGTTTATATTTGAAAATACTTCATACATCTTATTTATGTTATAAAATAATTAATTAATCTTGTTTATATTTGAAAATACTTCATACATCTTATTTATGTTATAAAATAATTAATTAATCTTGTTTATATTTGAAAATACTTCATACATCTTATTTATGTTATAAAATAATTCATTAATCTTGTTTATGTTTGAAAATACTTCAATAATCGTGTTTACATTATAAAATACTTAATTAATCTTGTTTATATTTGAAAATACTTCATTA